>ATSW01111965.1:0-10941 GCA_000444245.1 Botryllus schlosseri
TAGACCATAGACCATAGACCATAGACCATAGACCATAGACCATAGACCATAGACCATAAACCATAGACCATATATTAGGGTCACCATATTTTAGAATCGGGAAAGGAAGACACTTTCACCAAATCAAGAAGTTTAGTTGATCAAGACTGAAATCAGCCGATTTTGCTATTTTTGCTGTAAAATTTGGTGAGCTGACTAAAAAAAAGCTCATCACCTTAGTTCGACTACCGATTTGCTGACATTTTACTTAAATTTAGTGGCGTCGACTAAAAAAAGGTCTTCACTCTCGTCCAAACCACGAATTTCCCGCTCGTCTTTGCTATTTGACGTCATTTATGCCCATTTTCACTCGAATCTGTCCGATATCTTAGCTGTAAAAGCTGTAAAGGAGGACGAATTGCCAAAGAGGGGGACATTTGGTCGTCCTCGGAGGACATTTTCAAAAACCTGAAAAATGAAGACAAATCTTCCTAGAGGACGTATGATAACCCTACCGTATATGCCTAAACGTAACGTTTAATTGTGTGTTGGCTCATGCAATAAAAGTAAAATGTTTCCGAGATAAAAAGCAGTTGCATTTTTCATATGATGCGACATCCTATACACCAGGGGTCGTCAACTCAAAACGGGTAGCAGGCCAATTTTCAAATTCCGTAAAGACCGCGGGCCACTAGAATACAATATCGAGACAGAGTTATTAATATTATTGGTATTGGAAAAAGTAGTAGTGGCGCTGTATATCTCCCCTAAGGAACTGATGCGCCACGATCTATTTTTTTTACACTCTGTTGCAGGTTACTTTGTAACATAATGTCTTTTACCATACGAATCTATCACACGAAAGCACAAGCTCAGCCGCAAGGGTTAATAATTCGGGCCTAAGAGGATAAAACTTATAAGTCGTTAATGAAATGTTACGATTGTGACAGGATTCGATGTGAACGGAACATTGAAAATTATATATTGAACAGTTGAAGAGAAAATGTCGACGGTTTCGGGCAATTAGGGGATATTGCAACGGTTATAGAGAGTGACGGAGTTTGAGTCAAAGAGATCATCGTCATCATCACCGAGTATAATCATTCGACGTCATACGCCTCATAAAGTACTCACAGTTTACATAATCTCAAGTTCTTACAAATCGAGATCAATGACCAGTCCAGGCATGTCTGTTCTCCATATGAAGCAGTGCAATAGAAACCATGATAAAACTCTAAGAGATAGGTATATTATAGACCTATATAAAGCACAGTGGTTGTCAAAGGGTGTAGTTAGGTAGATTAAACAGCGTTGAATTGCTCGATGGAACTCTGGAACATTGGTTTAAACATTCATATCCATTTTGGCAGACTTTTAGCAGGCTAACATCGTTTCATGTTATCCCTACGTGAGAGTTATTTCTTCAACGTCTGGGGATGCCTAAGCATGTCAGTTGCTTCTGAGTTGTTAGCTGCTAATTACATTAGTCGTCAACATGGCACCTTGGAACAAGATATGTAATCTGGTTTTGTCTTTTTGCAAACTATTCAAGGACTCCGCGTCCATCATATTGAAAGAAGATACTTCGACGAAAATACTAGGGATGGTGTGAACGCGAGGTTCACTTTCGCGTTCTGTGTTTGAACCTCGGAAATTTAGAGGTTCACGTTCACAAACGAATCTTATTGGTAGGTTCTGCACTGTGAACATTTTTTATATCATACACTTTTCACGTCATTATAGCATCTTTGGTTGAAATTTATTGCATTTCAAGTGCGGGTCACTCTAAGCATGGCGCTGGCAGCATACAAAAATCAACACTAAACGAGCATGCGCCTTGACGCCTTGACTATTTTAAAAATTTTACTTGCTTTTTACAAAAGCTTGCTCGAAACATTCAGCTTTCCGTTTGTGAATGTTTAGTGACTCTCTGCTGTGAGCTTGACCAGCAGTCATACAACATCAAGAGCGAGATACCCTGCATGTAGTTAGTCAGCGAATGATGCTCATTCAACCAATCAATGAAATTGATATCGTTGTCTGACGTAAGAAATCTAGCAGGCGTACGGGGTCCATCTTGATTTCATATATCTATGGTATCATAAAAACCAAATCCATGCGATTGGGGTGTTGCCTACTGCTGCATAACTTGTTAATCGGGTAATATCAGTAGCAGGTATAGAAACCCGTTTTACAATCTCCTCAGTATCAACGTAGCAGCACTCCGACGCCAAATGCATTGTGCGGTCTGGCCTATACCGTTAAGGCGTAAGCTTATATTCCCTCGCAAGTCCTCGTCGAAATTGTTGGTGAAGCGACATAAGATATTGATTTTATGGGATTATTATATCATTTCATTGCCCAGTTGTTGGCGACGTTTAAAAAGTCATCATGTACTTCAGCATTGTGGCATTATGTGGCCCGAGTCGTCGCTAGATATCGTGCTGTACATTATTAATTCACTGAAATGGAGGGTAGGAATTAGCAGTATGACGTCACGTGACGTCATGAGGAACCTTTGAAATAGGTTCTCGTTCACAGGAGCCTGAACCTTTCAGAGGTTCACACCATCCCTAGAAAATACCCAGACCATATTGACGTATGACCTGAACACCTGGTGTTTGATGCATATACAATGGCGAAAAATTAATCGAAAGAAAACAAGTAACACTGAACATGACGACTAGCCTCTTTGCAATTCTGTTGACATGGAATCCCATCAAGCACGCATGTCACCATAGCGTTTTCCGTGCTCACCTTTTCCTTTCTCATATATATTTAGACTGGTAAATAGCTACTTGCATAACGATAGAGGCGAAATGTCGAAAACAACATACGAAAATGCTATTATTTTTACGATTTGTCTGGGATGTTCGTCTGCTTATAAAGTTTTCGGTTTGAGGGTAGGGGAATTCAATTCCTAAATAGTATTTCGATGGTAATACATGATCGCGATATCATCCAGAACTATCCTGAATTCGAAGACAGGGCTACAACGAATGTTACATCATACGGCGCGAAACATGAAGGTTTGTATAGGCGTCACAGCAATGACTGAATGAGCCGATGCATTATTGTCGTTCCTGCTTATATTAAATCCCGCACTGACATACCAAGATTGTAAAGCTTCGATTCATATTTTTCAGTCTGTCCTCAAACTTCTTATAACTTCCCGAATGTTCAGCAGACCACAAATTACCTCCGTCTACAAACACCCGTTCCTGACTTGGACGAATTCACGGTGTGCGGCTGGTACACACCATTCACGTCAAAGGAGGACCCATGGTTTTCCTACGCTAACCATAAAACACATTATGCATTCTCTATGAGGATGTCGACGACTTTTATCATTTTACATATGAATGGAAAAGGTATGAGAGAAGACATGAGCTTTTCGGTTAACAGAGAATATCATATCTGCATCGCTACCTTCGCAAAGGCTACCGGACATTCTTACCTGTTCATTAATGGTCAGCTCGGCGATGTATGTCACGGACCTATAGGTGTGATCGACGGAGGGGGCATTTTTCTCATGGGGATGTTGCAGAGATCTTACGGAGGAAATTTTCATACGACGTATTCTACACAGGGGAAAATGCCCAATTTTATGGTTTGGGATAGGGTCCTTACTTTTGACGAAATCGAAAGGATGTCTGAAAATTCATGTTTCTTTGTTAGAGATTCCATATATTATCACGCTAAATTAAAAATATTTTCTTGTCAACTACCCTTCCTTTTCCGAGGCCCGTGAAGTTACATTGCAGCTTCAGTACAGAGCATCGAAGAATTCTGGGAGAGAATAGCGCAGTGGTTCTCAAACTATTATATAGCCTACACGCCCCGTTGACGATAGCGACAAATTTCGCGCCCCCTTGTCGTCACATCAAATTTTTCTTTAGAAAGAGCAAACAAATTGTCTGCAATCCCAATTTATAGCGTAATGACATGGAACGTTATCGCTAGGGTGATTTTTTGACCTGAAAAATGGAAGATTTTGACCCCCCAAAAATCATAATTTTGACATCTTTTAGCTATAAAAAAAACTTGGTTTTGAAAAAAGTTTGTTTTCGCACATAATGTTAGAATTGTACTACGTATCTTCATTTCTGGTTGGAACTGCCTGTCCTTACGAAGTAGTTTGGCATGAAAAAAAAGTTTTGACTCAAAAACTGACAAATGTTTACATGAAAAAACTTTATTTTAACGAAATCTGAACCTATCAAGAATTCTAATAGTTGCATCACGCATTATGGTAGAAATAATTATAATTTGTTGTAGTACAACGAGGGATACTTTCCTACATTCCCGGGTAGAAAGTGTCTGTCCCTACTTGTAGCTTGCCAAGACTGTATAAAGAAAGTTCGGCAGCAGCAGCTGTTGGCTGGCAACACAGGAGTTGTGCGTACACTGCTGGTGAAACACCGTGTCGCTTCACTCTGAAAATGTTGTCTACATCACTATTTTTCATCNTGCGCTTCTTGATATAAGAACCAATGCCCACGCAGTCTTGCCTCAGTTAGGATATTGCGGTACGTTGAGCATAACACCGTGTCAACCTATTTGTTTCATTTGAATGTTTATAATTCACAATGAGCAGAAAATGGGCCGTCCACAACGGCAGGCCTATAAAGTAGGCTACAAGCTGTAAAATGTCAAATGATAAGTTCACCGACAGCGCAAAATCAAAAATACTAACGAAATGCAGGCTGCAAAAAAATTCATACTTTGTGAACAATTTTGACGTTTTTTTACCTAACGCTACAATTTTGACAAAATTGATTGAATAATTATCTACTATCAAAAAGTCAGCCCAATGGGGAATCTTTTATTAATTTGAGTTGCATACATTTGTCGTGATTAAATTTAAGGTCAATAATGATTTTTGGAATATCAAACGGTCTGTTACTCGATTTGGAATCAAAATCACTCAGGAACTACTAGATTTTGCCACGTACTAATTATAGCTCAGCGCCGACCTTTTTTATGAGACTGATTCTTCTTTTTGGTAGTTCGTTTTCCTTTGGAATCGGTAAATTCCTCGCTCGAGGCACCACGAATTGCGTCACTATCGCTGCCGACGGTGTGTACTATGCATCTGCTGTCCGTCATCGTCATTCTCGAAATCGAGACTTTCGGCGGTCTGGCTGGGCGTTCCTGGCTTGCGTTGTCGTCAGAGCCGGAACGCAGCGCCTGGTGTACGTGGGCCGAGATGAGCACCGGCGTGACGGATACTTTCGCGTTGGGCACACTGGAAAAAAGCAAGACTTGGACATAACTGGAGGATTTTCAGATTTTACAAACAGGATTAGAATTAGAATCACAGCTGCTAATTTTTTTACCAAATTAGAGTAGAATTGGAATTGTAGCTATACAGTTTTTTTCCAAATAAGATTTGAATTAGAATTACAGCTACGAATTGCTATCAAATTAGAGTAGAATTGGATTATAGCTATAAAGTTTCTACAAATTAGATTTGAATTAGAATTGCAGCTACAAATTCTTACCAATACAGATTCGAACTAGAATCACAGCTTCAAATTTTCTACCAAATTGGAGTAAAATTGGAATTGTAGCCATACAGTTTATTCCTAATTAGATTAGAATTAGAATTACAGCTACAAATTTTTAAACAAATTAGAGTAGGCTAATATTGGGATCACAGCTATAAAGTTTCTACAAATTAGATTCGAACTAGAATCACAGCTACAAATTTTTTAGCAAATTTGAGTAAGATTGGAATTGTAGCCACAGTTTATTCCAAATTAGGTGACAATTAGAATTACAGCTGCGGATGTTTTTACCGAATTACAGCAGAATTTGGAATTATAGCTATACAGTGTTTTCCAAATCAGATTAGAATTAGAATTAGAGCTGCAGAATATTTTACCAAATTAGAGTAGAATTGGAATTATAGCGTTACATTTTTTTCCAAATTTGATTAGATATGAATTACAGCTACGAATTTTTACCAAGTTAGTGCAGAATTGGAATTATAGCTATATATTTTTTCCAAATTTGATTAGATATGAATTACAGCTACGAATTTTTACCAAATTAGAGTAGGATTGGAATTACAGCTATATATTTTGTCCAAATTTGATTAGATATGAATTATAGCACAAATTGGATTAGAATTAGTATTAGAGCATAGAAACATTTCTTAGCGCCGCCCACAAACTCACTCCCATTTTGAGTGCGGCCTTCAAGCTAAAAGCATGCCCACCCCTTGTATAGAGCATAATTATGCAGTATAAAATAAAAACGCTGAAAAACACAAACCTTTCACTGGCACGTGACCCCTTTACTGTTTCGGGTTCCGCTTGCGAAGTTAAGACATCGTCGTTTGAGTTCTATTAAGAAATATGAAACGGTTACCACGACATAAAATTGCACAAAGGTCTTTTGCATGGGACGAAACGTCACTGAAAGTAATTTTAATACATTACCATTTTTTAACATCCAATAGTTGCCCAATATAGGCAGACATGGTCAATCTGAGTAGAAGCACTGCTAATTTATTAGTAATTGAAGTAGTAATGACTACTTAATTACAAGTAGATGTAGACAATGGAAGGCCTGAAGTGTAATAAAATAATCAGTTTCAAATATTAGAATTGGCCGCGTGTCGAACACTGTTTGTAGTAAATCATTGGTTGGCTACTTTTGTAACAGCGGGATGGACAATACATAATCGAGGGTTGTAATGACTCGAGTCGTGACTCGATTAGAGTCCGACTCGAGTCACGATTTCCCGACGACTCGACTTCACTCAAAATACGGAAATGACTCAAACTAAGTTATATGATTCGAGACTCAGACGGCCAATACCGACATTTCATTGTAATTTCGAATAATTTTAAAGTAACCACACCATTGGGATCGCGTCTATTGGTACTGGTACTTGAAAATGCGACCAGAAACTGCTCAAAGTGAGGAAAATTAGTGCTGTATAAATGCGAACCATTCGATATCACTGAGCAGAGTTATAAAAAGTAGGTTTAGCAAGAGTTTGACTGGAAACTGAGCAGTCAACACAATGACTCGGACTCGACCCTCTGCTCGCTGACTCGAACTTGACTCCGTGGTCAATTGTAAATGAATCGGCTTGAAATCGCGTCAAAACTAAAAAAGTGAGGTTGACTTGTGACTCGGAGCCTCGTGACTTGGTCCCAACCCTTGCATAATCACCGTGTAACCTGACATATGGCTCATAGAGCATTGCATAGAGCAATTTTCGGTAGTACATTCCCTTACAGCGGCTATCTCCCCATGCCTTTATTTTTCATTCACAAAAAGTGAGTAGTTTTGCATGAAAAAATATCAAGTAGAAGTGGGAATTATGGGCGACTGTAACGACAATTTCACGCGTTTAACGATGCCTAGTTTTGTCTAAAAACTGTAAACTGTTAAGTGTAAATATTCAGAGTACAAATGGACTTTCAGAGTAAGTACTGAAAATATGCAAAATCAGCTGAGTATTCCAAGAGTACCATAATTTTCCAGGTATAAAGCGCAAAATTTTCACCATTTTTTGCCCTCAAATAGGGGGGTGCGTATTATACATATGTACAACAAGCCTTGAATAAAATCTCCCTCCATAAAAAATACTTGAAATCACACCTATCTTCGTGTTTGTTTCCAATCGCGCATCACTTCCAGCCAGCGCGCGTAGTAATTCGTATTATAGAGTGTCACGCGCTGCCAATTAGTGGGAAGCATGTTGCCAATTAACGTCGTGTGCACAAGCACGCGATCTCCTGGTGAGTCGGTTTGCCATTTGTACGCGAGCGAAATTAGGTCACTAATAGACACTCGCGCACGGCAATTCTCGCCAATTCATCGCGTCCACGACAGGCCCGAACAATCGCATATGCAATTTATACATATACAAGAGGCCATGTGCGCAAGATATAATCGCTTGCGTAATCACATCAGTCGCATCACCAACAGACCTGTTGCGCATGACATAACCGTTAGCCTCAGAGGCGCTATCGCATCTTTAATAGGCATCGTGCGCAAGATGTCGGTTTGTTGGCCCAAACTAACTCGCCGCCGGCCTCGCAGGCTTTGGCTGCTATCTACTATCGTTTAGATACAATACCGTTAATTGTATAACGATTAGCAATCGCATCTGTAAAAGGTCTCCTCGTGCTTAAGATGTCGTGTCGCTAGGCTGAACTGTCGCGCCGCCCGCTTCGCAGGCTTTGGCTGCTATCCACTATCGTTTAAAGACAATCCAGCTAACTGTATAATGATTAGCGATCGTTGTGTAATGATTGTTCAAGAGTGACATCGCAAAACAGAATGACACCGTTTACGAAATCTGCACTATTCATGAACTGAGATGCAGGGTGCGTACTATACATGGGTACAGGCTTTTTCCCAGAATTTTCATGCTATTTTAGTGGTGCGTATTATACATGGGGGCGTACTATACTTGGAAAATTACGGTACTACCCCACTGCGCACTTCCGGATATACGCGAGTTTCAGTAATGAATCGGAAATTCAACAAGTGAAAAATTACCCTCACCTTCTCAACGTCTATCGGAATGGCACCATCGCCTTCCGGTTCCAGAGATTTTGGATCTGAAGATACCGATATGAGTACGCAGGGCTAGAATTAAAGCCACATCGAAATACTTACCGGAATCGAAGTTCAGAACATCAGGCCGAACCTAAACGGAAATGAATATTTACATGAAATATTTGTACCTCGACGGTAGGCTACGATTGATTTTTGATACAGAGACTAGTTCTTTAAATTTTAATATAACATGGACATAACTGTGCAGTTATAATTCTGATCTCAAACGCAGAAATGCGAGGTACGGTTAGGGCAGCCCGATAATTACAACAAAATGCCGCTAATCTAATAATAATCTAATTTGTGAAATGTTTATAATCTCTCATTTTCATTCAAATCTAATTTGTGGTTTTCCAGCAAATGCTACAGGAGAGCTGTATAGCGTCAAACGAACCAAGATTGCTGTACAATAGCGCATACATTTGCTATTCTCTTCCTCATCAGAATGAACTATGTTTTAATAATATCGGAGCTTGGTTTAATGTCCATGTATTCACAAATTCACGAATTCCAATCGTAATCTATTTTTTTTTTAAATGTATAGCGATAGTTCTAATCTTCACATAAATTGGTAATAACTAGGGTAAGTTTTTGCAACTTTTTTTTACAGCTTCCGGCAGCTTCCTAAATACTCGGAAGTTATGTAGAATGCTGTTTTAAGCTGTTCGAAGGACTCTTATGGTGCAACTTTTGTCCAATTTTTTTCGTGCAGCTTTTTCCAACTTTTTCGATTTTTCATGCAAATAAACTTTTTACTGGAAATATTTGGCAGTAGATGTAAATAGACCGCTTGATTGTGTCACCGTTTTTTGAGAATTTCGGTGAAACACACGGCCAAATTCGACTGAAATACGGTAAATCAGCACTGAAGTAACGCTCCAACGTAATTCGCGAGCTGTGCCCGGAAAGTTGACTTTTATTTTTTATTTTTAGTCAAGCAACGGAGAATGTGGATGGAAAACTGTATATCGGGAGTGGAACTGGGAAGTTGACCTTTTTTTTTAGGCAACCGACCAAAATGTGGTCTTTTACTGCAACTTTTGTGAAAAATGAATCCAAATTTCCACGGATTTGACTGCAACAAAAACTTGCCCTAGTAATAACTGTATCATTATAATTCTAATTCTACTCTAATTTGGAAAAAACTTTTTAGCTGTCATTCCAATTATAATCGTATTGAAAAAAAGCTGGGTACGAGATGTGGCGTGAAACTATTCGCTATTTGGGCGCACTTGTAAAGCTTTGTTACATGTCTACAACGGTTGGTCTTGTACTGTGATGTGATGGCGCAAAGCGCAGCCTGCAGATGGATGACCTGACAGACATAAAAGATCTCATTTCAACACAGTTTGACTAATAAAATACTCAAAGCTGCTTCCACTCCCTCCGTTCTATCGTATTATAGTGACGCAATATCGCCGTGTTTCGAATTGATGCCATTATTTCTAAATCGATATCGAAACCATCTGTGCGAATTCGCACCGGTACACAAGCTCACAAACCTGCATCGAGCTCCTGGCGGACTCTTGAGATAGTTGAAAGAATGAAACGTCCACAGCAGGTGTGCGTCTGGAGACGTTCATCTGTTAACGACTAAGGCGAGTCAAGCAAGCCAAACAGTGGTTAAATCGGGATTTTAATGACTCGAGTCCGGCTTGAGTCGGAATTTTCCATTGACCAAACTTACCTCGAGTCAATGTCAAATGGAAAATGACTCGACTCGAGTATCTTTGTGTATTGACTTGACTTGAGACATTATGCATGTGACTCGAGACATTCCATACGACTTGATTAGAGTCTTGTGTATCAGGCCGGGTTGTTACAAGGTGCAAGATTCCAGGGTTGTAACCAAGTCATAAAGCTCCGAGTAACAAGTCAATCTCACTTTTATAGTTTTGACTCGAGTCAAGTTGAGTCATTTTCAATTCACCACCGAGTCAAGTCCGAGTCCGAGTCATCGAGCAGAGGTTTGAGTCTGAGTCATGGTATAATAACTCGAGTCCGAGTCCAAGTCATTGTGTTGACTGCTCAGTTTCCAGTTGAAGTCTTGTTAAACCCACTTTTATAACTCTGTTGGTGATATCGGATGCTTCACATATATAAAATAATAATTTTCCTCACTTTAACAGTTTCTGGTCGCATTTTCAAGTACTAGAACCAAGAGACGAAATCCTAATAGGGTGGTTACTTTACTGTTCTTCGAAATTACAATGAAATATCGGTCTTGACCGTCTGAATCTCGAGTCATATGACTTGGTTCGAGTCATGCGCAATGACTCGAGTCCAAGTCGAGTCAAGTCATTTCCGTATTTTGAGAAAATGACTCGAGTCGCGTCGAGTCATCAGAAAATCGTGACTCGAGTCTGACTCGAGTCG
>ATSW01111969.1:0-10644 GCA_000444245.1 Botryllus schlosseri
CAATGAATATGCATGATAAGGATGCACAGCCGCAGAAGTGAAACAATAGCCAGCTACTGCTAATATAAGTTTTCATGATTGCAGCAAATAGACCGCTGCGTTACTTTCACAAGTTCCCACCTATCATGCCAGACATAAATAAACTTAAAACCATTGTCTCATCCGACCAAAGAGTCACATAAAGTAGGTCCGCTGATAAAAGTCTGTAGGTTGAAGTATTTTTAGCACACTTGGAAAATAAGAAATTGCCTTTTCAAGATATTCTTACTGTTCAGGCTCATTTCGTGACTATTTCTACTGGCAGCTCAGAGGAAAATTCGTGATCTTGCAATGCAACCAATCATCTTTCTCTGAGGAAGGTAAGCATACGGTACCCATTTCATGTGGCACAATCACGCTAATCTTGGTAGAGACAACTTGACATTTCCAAGGACTAACAGAAATGACCAATCTAGGTTATCTGTTAGGATACTGCAAACTTATGATCTGCCTACTCATGATATAAGTCCTAGTATGCAGATCAAACGATTGATATAGCCTACAATTAGCCGTAAATTGATCCATATGGTGCAGTTAAAGAATCAGTGCAATTTCAATATTTGCTCCATAATGACATATACAAAAAAGATGACACATTACATTACTAAAGTAAAGACATCATTTCATGCGGAGATAGCAGATATCTTCAATGGATTAAATCTTATGATAGCAATATATTAAAGGGTGCCCTGGGTGGTCTTGCAGAAATATGTGTTTGGGTTAGAATATCTAACAACCAAAGTTCACTTTTCCAGCTGCAAAACCAACAAGGAAAAATCAAAACGAATAGCCAAAATATCACATACCAACACAGTCAGATAGGCCTAAGATCTTAGCAAGATACAGCACAAGATGACTGAGATAACACAGACCCTAGCGACATTGCAATCAGAAGTTTACAGTGAGGTACAGGCACTCAATTTTACCTGGGATCAGGTAACTGGATCCGTTTGCTCGCCCTAGACGCGGGGGTGTTCTTACTCTTTTCCATAGCCATCAAATAGCTGACATCAGCCAGCACTGCTTCAAGATCCGCCATGATAATTTGTAGCGCCCGTGTCCCAGATAGGTCGGATTGAGAGGCTCTTGATGCTTTATAAGCTCCACGTACCCAACGTAACAACCTCTACTTAGGCTGCGGAAATTATTTGCAATTCAACTACATTTCTGAAAATCGATCCAAAATCGTTATAATATCTGCATAGTTTCGGCCCGGGTGCCGAATACTATCAACTTGATGGACATTCGTGAGAGAAAGAAAATCAATTTTGAAAGTGTCAATGACACACAACAATGCTAAAGCTTACACCTAAAATATAAATCCGGATCATACTAAATCTACTAAACAATTATATATTGGTAGCGAAATTGTTAACACAGTATGCCCTACTTTGCGGGAGTGAGCATCCACAGCTGCACAGTACCTAATAACCCTTAATCAGAGCCGGCGGCAACTGCCACTTACAGATCGGATGGCAAAAATTGAAATAGGCTCTGACGTATTTTCAGTCAGTATTACAGCAATATTTAATCATCTCTTCAGGTAAACCTAGTCATTGGTTTCTGTGGCTCTTTTTCCAGAACGTGATCACCATTATTGCAGATGCTGTCCCAGCATTGAAAATCTGCATTCTGATTGATATCTGTCCGTCTCTGTATCCCATTACAACATCAAAACATATTCCGAAACCACTATCGCTATCTGAGTAAATATCCAATGTTGACTGTAATATTGCTGGATATCTAACACCTAAAATCACATAGGCCTATTTAAAATCGAAAGTACTCCAACGACCATGAATGGACTATTAATGCCAGACACAATGGACCGATTCAAGGAATTTTAGAACATATCGTTAAAAACTGCAATCAGGTTAGCAAATAGATATTATGAAGGCTGACATCAACGAGACGCTGTCCATTGAATGTAAATATTGAATTGTTCAATCATTGTGCATGTAGATAGGTTGTGAATTACAATATATTCTTTAATTAGCCTACAGGTCCATGAATTGCATACACGCATACAGATGTACAGACATTAGGTAAACAACATATATACATACCGTTGGCTACACAAATATCGATGCCCAATCAACTTCAGGTTGTCATAAATAAAGTACTGTGATTGAAATGAAAAAATGTTGGCTATGGTGAGATTGATGCGATTACAATTATCACAACTTGGATAATTTTCCGAGAATAAAGCAATTTCCTGAAATTCAACAAGGAAATTACAGCGAAATTATGGCACGGCAAACTGCCATCAGTAAGGACTACTGGAATTCATTTAGAGCGTTGGAATTCAAGCAGTGGATCACGATGCAGAAAAATAAATGAAGCAACTGCTGCAGAAACAATGACAGACTTCAATCAGAAACCGATGACAGGGTTCCAACAAGGAAATGAATGAAATGCAGTCAACGATGAAACATTAATACACCAAAATAAAATTGTTACACAAAACCATAGTAGTTCAACTGAGTAACCAAAAGTAACTTTTACGTCCAAGGAATCCAGTGCGTCACAAATTCATGATTCACTAATTTCAACAGAATGTCCTGATGAGAACTCGCTTAACCTTCACAAATATTGACACGCCACTATTGCGGGATCCTCAACGCTCAGCCATGATTAGGCTGTGCCTAATTTTAGATCAGACCTACGGGCTATACATCATTTCAATCAATCAAGAGCTAATTTCCCATGCTATCTCAAGGATCAGCATATCGATGAAAGGTCTGCATAAAGCCATGCTGGCTGCACTAGTCATTATTATCCATTATGCGAGTGCCAAGTATCGGTGCAATTATAGTCTTTTTAAAACACACCCCATAAAAGTGACTTGATAGTGACAGGAAACATAATTAAATACTTTGGATTCAAATGAACTGTAAGCTGCATAGATAGGGAGTTCTTGACAGCCTTGGACAACCAGATAATTTTAGTTGTCTAATTTCACTAAATTAGAGCGAAGTGTCAGTAAGCTAATTCCAATCAAATTTGGAAAAGCTGAAAATTTTCTAGTTGTCCAAGTCTGGTTTTTGATTCTTGCCAATGGATATGGCAATATGGTTCTCAGAAAGGCTAGGCTAGCCTCCATACTTAAAAGACTTAAGGGCCCTATTTATGTAAAGTGAGACAACCGAAAATAGTTGTTCAATATTTTCCTTCGGAGTTTTGTGCCGCACGAATTAGATAAGCGAGCTTTCGAAGTGAAGCATAGTAAAGCGAGTTTACTGATTCTGGAAAGCGAGTCTAGCTTGACTAATTCAATGCCTTTCCACACATTAGTCACATCCTTTATGAATTTGCAGTGTAGAATAGAAACGTGTGATGCCTGCATTGGTAAAAATACATGTAGTTAACTTCAATTTTTCTGATTGAGCGCTGCTAAAATACCATACCGTACTATAGCTTAATAACATTGAATACAATCTTTTGAACATTCTTTCATGAAAAATACATGAGCTAGACACTAATACTGCAAAATGGCATACCAAATCCATATTTCAGTAAGGTATTAAATGATTCAGAAATCATAAATATTATATAGTGCAAGACTCAATCTCAGAACCTATTTGACCCTGCCAACTGCTCTCAAACGAAAATGCTAGGCTGGATTCCACATAAACAGTACAATGAAGAACTCTGGAGNNNACTTAACTTGTGTAAATTACATTACAATATCAACCATACAAGTGTGTAATAAATGCTTGAGATATAGTATAAAACTTTGCTGTTGCTAGCTGTAGCNTAGTTCTTGTATATATNTCATTAAACATGTATTGTCATGATACAGTAGGCTACTATGAAATGTAGGCTAGGCCCTATAAATCAATCTGTAGCATGCTACTTCCACTGCGGGCCTATGCTGTGAGTATTGTTCATCACAAAGCACCACTGATATTGAACATGATCGAAAGCTTTTACTGACAGAAAATTCGCTCATGAATCTACACTGATCATGATCCCGCACAACATTAGTGCGGTTGATGCAATATGCAGGGACTAACCATAAGAACGAACATATTCAGATTAAAGATAAATTTNGACTTTGATATTACAGGTGGGCCGCAATCTTGCTGTAACTTCAAGTGGCGAGATGGGCAATACTGTGTTGACACATATGGGGATACCTTACATAATTTATAATGCACATCGTCAGTACCTTAGCTCACTTTCAAGCTCTATTGACAGATTTTAGTCATCATGACTTATGTCAGCACCGGTGGTTCACAGGGCTATGTTATGAAGACAAGACGTGGGCATCAAAGCAAATCATTACAATTCCNCCAAGCAAAAAACAACAACACATATCCGACAGGTTTGTATCCTGATTGATAACATATGAAGCGGATTGCAAGCCAGAACAAAACAGTTGAAGTGTTGGATGTTGACCNCTCGTGCTGCTGTGGCATTTTGATTTTCAAATCATTTGCAATTAAGCTACCGATATTACTGAGCTGAGTGATGATCAAGCAGCCAGACTGCAGTAACATAAAAACTGTTGCAATACTCAAGCTACGGTGTCGTTATTGCAAATAGAGCCTACCCTAATTAATATTTGTAAAAAGTGCAAGTGTATCCATCATACCGACTGCTCTCAAATTAGTATATCAGCAAATAACGATTATGTTACGTGCACTTTTTACAATTTATTGATACAGTATGCAGTAGGAATCATCAACTGTAACGTCTATACGCTATTTACATGGTTCATTTCAAATATGATATACAAGCAATTTGGATTTTTGATCCAAGTATTTTTTTATAAACTAACATTCATATCTACTTTTGATCCATAAAAGTTAGATGCAAGTGGGAACAATATAATCTTTCCTTTCTCAGAATTGTAATGTTTGATGGATATAGCTCCTATTCCAGGTATCACAAGATTCACAACCCACTGTTTTGTGACATGATATATATATTATATAAAATTATTACTTTGCAAGTATCCTGGGACACGTTAAATATGGAAAGGAACCAAGATCTTATTATTCGATAGAGCATTGTCATCCAGGCTGAAATCCAGGTACCTTTTCACCAATAAATTGAGTGAGGCAAGACGGCTTCTTGCGTGGCACACTCGGTGAAAATCATAGCAATTTTGTAAATCAGTGAGAAAAGACATAAGTCCTAAAACTGAAGAGCAATGCTATAAACGCCAATTCTACAGCAGAAATTATCGCTGAGAAGTGAAAGTGTTGATATACAGGTATCTAATTTTGGTCGAATTTTCAATAGAGAAATTATCAACCAACTTGCATATCCCGCATAGGCGGTAGAGACCTATTTATGGAACATGTCATCACTAATGAAATTGCCAAACGAAAGTTACCAAGCGACACATGAAAGAGGAAACGTGCATCATTATAAATGCTGGAAGTCTAATCTATTAATAAACAAAATTACATTTAAAGCAAGCATTCTTGACAATGCATGGAAGTAAAATGATATATGTATAGCTTCGATACAATTATACAACTTCAAGATTCAGTCATAAGAGAAGCACAGTTTTGGTGATTGTATAGGCCTAGCTAGCTTCAATGAAGCCTACATATCTTTCCCATCTATGATCATCAATTTCAGGGTTTTTTCACCCAATTCGTGCAATCTACTTGTCCCGAAAATTCCATATATCGAGGCAAAAGGGTTCTATTCATTCATTTTTTTGAGACTTGTGTTGGAGTATCACAGTAATTCTGATTGCAATTTTGAGGCTTGACTAAAATTCGGGATTACGGTATTAAGCTCTAGCCTATGTATAAATCAGATTGTAAATTAAAATATCAGAATGACAGTCTCCTTAGAATAAACATACAATTCACGCAACTAAAGTAATAATAAGTAGTTCAAGAGTATGTCGAGTTTCGACTTCGACTTGGTATCAATTGACAGTCAAAAGATGCGGATTTGTCCTTAGGCGTGTCCAGATGTGCGGCTGACTAGATTATCAGTCATGGTTTCGTATGCATGAATCGGTTTGTCCATTTCTGCAATAGGGGATCGAGCAATCTACCAATGATGGAAAATAATTCGACTACATAAACGCCCTTAATTCTCGTACATATTTACCAACCTGCTTTCGGTTAAAGAATAAGAAACGAGATTTACATATTCGTCTACCTGCTGTCTCTGACATAATTTACATCACTACATCAACTAAATTGTTAAGAAATATCCTTCCCATTGCAGCGGGGTGGTACACCTTCCAGTTTACCACGTCCACTTCGAGCAATCTGCAAAATCCTGGAAGTAGAAAAATGAGCAATGCTTCTGCTGCTATTCTTGCAGCTCGTTGGCGTCCTCTAACGAAAAGGCGTGTTTGTAATAGTATAGAATGTAAACGTGGAATGGCAGCGACCGATTTTGCAGCTTCGTTCCGCTTCGCTGAAGCTTTACTCAGACTTATTTTACGGCAGCGACTGTAGGATTTCTAGCAATCCAAAAGTTGTCTTCCAGAGCTCAGAATTTGCTGAATCCGGTCTTGATCGAAAGCTACTGTCGCACTGATTTCGAAAATATCAATCAAAACATGGTGAAGCACCGTACTGAGATGAAAAACCACCCTCAACATCTAAAATCTGCATTGTTCAGAACAATCGGATGACCGCAGAACAATGACCATAACAATGACCTATTGCGTCTCTTCGATTGTTCGGACAATGCCGATAATTCAGACTTGGAGGGCGAATTCTAAGCGGTTCAGTGCCTGATCATATTTTTATTTACATTTTCGGAATCAGTGCGACAGTAGCTTTCGATCAAGACCAGATTCAGTAAATTCTGAACTCTTGAAGACAACTTTTGGATTGCCAGAAATCCTACAGTAGCTGCCGTAAAATAAGGGTGGTTTTTCATCTCAGTACGGTGCTTCACCATGTTTTGATTGATATTTTCGAAATCAGTGCGACAGTAGCTTTCGATCAAGACCGGATTCAGCAAATTCTGAGCTCTGGAAGACAACTTTTGGATTGCTAGAAATCCTACAGTCGCTGCCGTAAAATAAGTCTGAGTAAAGCTTCAGCGAAGTGGAACGAAGCTGCAAAATCGGTCGCTGCCATTCCACGTTTACATTCTATAATACCAGTATATATACCGGTAGTATAGTAAGTATGCAGACTTGTTCTGTAGCCTAACCTATATTGCAGTAGCAGTTTGTGGCCATGGACCTGCATAATGCATATCTTACTGTACAAGTTGCACCATTAGAGTAAATTCCTTACAGTCGATCAAAGAACAGTTGGACTAATTTCAATACGCAATCCAATCAATTGTAGCCTGACGTAGTGTCAAAATCAAATTCTTACCCAGCTTAAAAGTCTTAAAATTGTCCTAGGTCGTTTGACGAACTCTACAGGATGGAATGGTTCCCCGGCTTTCCCCGCACCATATGCACGTCCAGAAGATTCCATACTTTTACCAAATACAGATCACCACTATTGACAGACTAACCTACAATCACCCGATCTATTTTACAGCTATCCACATGGAAAATAGACACGTAAAGGTTTGATTAAAAGCATAGATTTTATCTCTGTCTTCAGGAAGGCATGACTAAAAACTGTTACGCCTAACATTACTACACTAAAATCCAGGTTTATACCTACACAAGACAAGGATTATATTAGAGATATACCTCACTGCAGGATACGAGATGATGCTCAATCAGTTAACCCAAATTTTGTATAGCTGATGTCTCGGACCATATGCAGGGATACAGATACAACAGGCTACCACTACAGATTGATTCATGGAGCCATTAGAGTTTTATCACAAATCTCCGCATATTGGTGAGCGAGTTTTCATCTCCCAACTTCTTTGCGTTGGCCTGGGTTTCGAATTGATTGAATTTTGAAAGACATTACAGTACACCTGTGCCACTTCTAGAGAGAAAGGGGGGTATTTGTTTTCCTCTGCACCATCGAGATGCGATATGACCGCACGGTCACCAGACGCATCACCATTACACTATCTCGCTCGGTGGAAATGTACAAACGTTGTGCACAATTGTCCTAAAGAAATAGGATACACCAGGCCCGATTTTGACATAAATCTCCTGACAGAATTGAAATCATTCAGGATCGTCTGTATATCTGAGTCGGTTAAGTGTCAATATTTACAACGTTAATATTTTGAGCTTGTCATGCTTTGGTTCAGCAGTTACAAATAAAAGTACCGATGATGGCATCAAGATTTACCGTTACATGCCGATGCTGTAATAAGCATGCATGAGATGCCCGAAAAAGTGATGCACAATTCGCCCATAGTCGAATTAAAGTGCCTTTAATTGCACACTATGAAAATTTCGCTTGCGTTAACGAGCCGATTTTCAGGTGTGACAAGCTGAAAAGCGCCTGACACCTCATATCACTACTGTGTGAAATTGAAATCTGTCACATCCCAATATGGAATCGACGTCTTGTGCACACCAAAGACTCTACTGAATACACACAGACACAGGTGTGACGCTGAGACTCGGCACATCAAATATATTACAGGGATTCCAACCACCGGAAACTAGGCACATGCACATAATGCCATATTACAAGCATTTACAACACAGGACGAACGGGTTAGCCTACTTTTCACCAGGGATATCTAGAAGTTCTAGATATCCCTGCTTTTCACATGCATATAAGTCAATCCAGTCTTATAACAGCAAATCAAATTATAGCATTTGTGGTGGGTCGGACACCGTAACCTATATTTTTCAGTCGGCTTGGCTTGTCAGTCCATGATATACGCTACATTCAGATGGTTGTGCAATGTGCATGCCACAGACAAGTCACAAAACGATGAACAGATAGGAGTATGTGGAAAGGAAACGACAGAGTGCGGTCTATCAATTCATGAACATCCACCTCCGACCTCACTGTCCTCGGTCGTCTGCATGGCATCAATGCTTGGTCCGACGTAACACTGTAACAGTGCTCTATTTTCCTCTTTTGACTGTCTTTCTGTTCGTCATTTCCACTATCTTTCATTCTCTTTTTCGTATGCGTACTTCATCGGGTCTCGGCCGAATCGCATGATGTGTCCGAAGCAAGAGAGCTCCGTCCGACTATACTTTCTCACAATTAAAGCTAATATACATATCAAGAAGCACCCGCACTACATGGTACTGCAGATTGAGAGCTATTGGCGACTGTATTTCATAGCTATAGCAGCTGCTGCACTAGTTCAACCATAAATAGTGAACATCAACTGCATAACTAACAGTGCAAGATCGCTTCACGTCATCGGTACACCGTGATGACTGCCAGCACGATATGTTAGGTGAAAAAAATATGAATAGCGAATACATTATTCAGTTGTCTTATGCTTTGATCACCTGACCATCATTATTCCCTCTAGGTGTCGCATGACTGCAATCAATATCCTAAATTCCTAATCCTGCAATCTCATCTTCTCTGACTACGAATGGACAGTGGACACATCTCATTAGATCGTTGAATGTTATGGGACAAAACATATAACATAAATACAATACCTCATAAAGAACGGTACGCATCCATGCCACCATTTAGCAGTCACACAACAGTTTACACGCCAGTGATTCTCAACCGGGGGTGCGCAAAACCTCCAAATTTGCAAAATGGGTGATAACCTAATTTGTATTTGTTTTTAAATTAGAGAAATCACGAGGCAATTTCGTTCCATAACTGCTAAAACTTCGGGACCCACATAGATATGAACAATAAACATCTCAGATGAAATATTCTAGTGTGCAAACCCATTGCTGTTTAGAGATGTTTTGTTTGGGTTTTGGAAAAATTTGTTGCAAAAACCATATTCTCCTGTGATGTACATAATCGCTATTCCAGAATGTTCATTCAAATGTTCATTGAAAATATGTTTCACAATTTTGATGTCAATTTTGCGACTTGCGACCATACCCGAAGTTGTCGCCACCATCTTTGTGGAAATGGACTTTCGGCACTCGTTCATATCAAATTGGCGGCGCGGATTTTCCAGACTCGACCCCGCATTTCAAGAAATACAGCATTACAGAATTCGCATTGAAATATCAAAAGTTTTCCCAATTTCTATATGAATAGTATGATGTTTGTAAAGGCTATGATGTTATTTTCAAGAATAATCATTATATTGCTGGGATGTAGCATTTTTCTCTACCTAAAAAAAGCGTTTGACTGCGTAGATCATAAAATTCCAGTAGGGGTCTCAGCTTTTCCGTGGCCACTTACTGGCCACAGATTTTTTTGTGGCCGGCCACAGTGAATTTCATGGCCGGCCATAAGAATTCATCGTGGCCGGCCACGAGTTCATGGCCAGTTCGTGATTTTGGCACATCTAGTTGGATCAAAATCCGCCCTTTGCATCCAATTTGAGAATAGTCAAGTAGATATTCCTCATTTGCAATACGAACTTGCTGGTGGCAAGGTTTGTATAGACGACTGCCACTATATTATCGCACGTACCTAAGTCAAATTACCACTTTATTGAGTAGTTTAGGGATGGATTCAAAATTTGCACGGCTTTACACGTGTTACCTTCTCTGTTCGCTGTAGAAATGACTTTAATTCCCACTGACTATTGAAAAAGTACTCTGGGACGGTGCGTTGTAAACTAACACCG
>ATSW01112000.1:0-13722 GCA_000444245.1 Botryllus schlosseri
ACGTCATATTTTGTGATACGATTGTTGATATACAATGTTCTTTCCAATTCTCTACTAGTTGCTGACGGTTACCCCTGACGAGTGTCAGCCGAAAATATTCTGGTTATTTCAATATGAATAGGGCCTATACTATTCAATTGTATATTGAAGTTCTGTACCTCCAAGAAGCTCTTCAAATAATTAAATATGAAATAAAGAAAAACAGAAACGGCATTTACAATCACCTAATTGAATGCGGCCTATCTCATCAGTAACTCCTTGATGTTTTGGAGTAAATTTATCACATAAATTGATACTATGGAATTCTGAGAGATATCTATCAACCAGTATTGGTTACGAAAATGATGTGTAGTACAAGGAGGATTTACACCAGAAACACCCTACATAAACAGATATAGGTTATATAAAAAATCCACCGGTCCCACAGTATGAAAATAGTGAAATCTGCATTCAGGTTGATTAAATGGACACAGGAGGGTGTTGTATCATTTCAAATAAAGAAGCCACAGACTTTTTACGGATAAATCTTCATTACTTAGTAATGACAAAGTGCCTGATTAGCGCCTTTGTAAAAGCATGATTGATTGAAAACAATACATTTTCCTATGCTTAGATTCATTTCGTTCTTCAGTAACCTATTTTTGTAACAAGGCTGTGGAGGGAATGTGTAGGCTAGCTAGTTATCAGCCCCACTCTGCTTTCCAGTCATAAAGGCTGCTGGTATTCATTTCTTCTGAAATTAATTTGTATTTCTTTCATCATTGTTCAACCTGGATACTAACACTGTAAGCTCATGGGTTACACCTCTGATCCTCCTAGCCGTAGGTCTCAAGTTCAAATCTGCCTGCCTGCTCTGGGGCTGCCTGGCCTGGCATGAATATAGTGGATCTCGACAGTTATCTCCAAATTTAGCAGAGACATCCATTTAAGATTTCACACCATCAATTCAAACGATAATATTATTCCAGAAACTGAAAATGACAAAGGTGCAGCCCATCCCATGAACATAAAAATATGAACGAGCTCCATTCAACAGTTATTCAACTTGCCAAAAATTCTTTAAACGAACTCATCCCATACAGGCAATCAATGATCTAAGAGTAGGGATTTTGCAAGCATTATCTGGGTAAAAAGGTCTTATGGTCGGAGAAGATTGGAATTAGCATTTCTTAGTACCAAAGCTGCCAAATATCATGCTTGCCGTTCCGGGAAGCACCACAAGTACATAACTGTTCTCCAACAATACCATTGTGGAGAACAGGGTGGAAATATTTGGCAAGGCAATCATTAAAATTATGCTATTCAACACCCTCTTGTGCATGTTCAATTCATTTTTTTCATGTCGTTATTGAAGTAGATTTTGGGCAAGGTCAGTTACCGTACTTTTTGACTGCAGCACTTTTGACGAAACCATAAATTCACAATAGAAACGATTTTCCTCTTCTACGAGATTTAACAATTGTGGTAGTCAACCAGCAAAGTCATAAACGGTTCAACTCGGCTTACAGAAAAAAACTCACAGTGACATGGTAAACAATGCACATGATCTCTCTACAGAGGATTAACATGTTAGCAGCAAATAGGAGTATAATCGAAGAATCTTTCAATTGGTGGATCTGGCAATACTAACGTTCGTCATGGTCAATATCGACTCTTACAGTCAGTATGTGCCCATGGTCAACCATGTAGATTTTTACATATATTACACAATAACAAAAATACAGCTTTCTATAGTCGAATGAAACAGTGCATAGAGACTAGGGCTGGGCACAATGATTCGAGTACTCAAATTTGAATCGAGTATTAATTTTAATGATTCGAGTCAAGTAGTAAAAGGCGATATTTTCGAGTACTGAAATTATACGCTCCTCGCAACGAAAAGTTAATTTGCTAACGATAACCATAGTTTTGTTACTATTTTTCACTGATGAAACCTTGATTGGCCGTGTCGCAGCACGAGAGACATAGTACTAAGCTACGAACGTTACTGGAAATAACACATTTCCGAAGTCATGATCATTGTCAAGAAGTGCAATGAAATCGGTATGGTCTAAAAAATACCAAAGTATCTTTAATGTGACGGATAACAGGCATTATGTTCTTTGTGGTGGCATAAAAGGTGCATATTTGGACTTTGATATAGTACATTCTGTTGTGATATCATAATCAGTGATACTCGAATACTCGACTCCAAGCATTTTACGTGATTCAGAATCGAATCACTCAGGTACTTGATTTTGCCCAGCCCTAATAGAGACAGCCTCAGTAAGAATATACTTGTGTCAAACCACTTGGAATTCATCGCTGTCTTTATTTCCATGATTGTTTATTTTAAAAACGTGCATCTCGAGCATATTATAGTATGGAAATCAGAAATCTGTAGACAAAATCAAGCCCATCTCATTATTGTGAACTATAATGAGATCAGTATCCTGCAGCAAGGCCCCCTGTCTCCCTAATCAATTTTGTAGTTTTAGGGTCAGTCAGCATAATAAGGGAATTCTTCTTCCGTACTGATCGTTAATATAAACCTGGGAGTTAGCTCCTTGCGACTCCAGCAGAGTTGTAGGCTTACTGCTTTTATCTGATTGATCAGTTTATAACAGCATAAACTCTGTTTTATAGACCGGCTGGACATGACCAACTAGAGCGCACTCGAGATTCTAATCTAGTATTTTGCTATTTGCAAGCTGCAGCACAAGAAGGATCAAATAGTGAATGTACGACAAGATCCAGGTCCCTTCAGCGAGAACAACGCATTTCCTAGTTTTCCATAACGTCACTGGCAGTAGCACTAATAACAGGGTTATGTATTCAATGAAAGTGGACTAGCAGGCCTTAGTCGACAGGACCTTGCAGAATGACATTCCACACCGATCATGAAAATGTGATTTACTATGTAGCAATTCACGCCTGGCACGACAAAAATCATATTTTTAAATATTTGAATCAAATTGTTGTTGTAGGCTACTTGTCGCCTGTTTGATACCCCTACCTTACGACTACCTCCAGAAGTACCCAGTACCAGTATCACTAAATTAAGTTGGAGACGTAGCATTGCACTATCCAATACCAAAGATCTGCCAATGTAATGCTCTTGTGGCACCGCACAGAATTATAATTCCACAATTCGCATTGATAGGATAGCAGGATGCATCTAATATACCTTGCACTTGCACTGAGAGTATTCCAAGCTGCTTGAGTAGTTCATCATTCTGGAGGGCCAATTGCTTCAACCGACCTGCTGCCTCCTTCGATATGTGAAAGGTGACACGCACGTTGTTCCAAGGTTCAGCTGTTTTCATGATACATTCTGCAAGAGCAAGAGCGGAATTTGAGAAAGAAATCGGCGATTAGCATCCATTGAAACAGTTCAGGGTCGGAGACAACGAATGAAGTGACATTTTCAAACATTTCGCATTATAAAAGTGCATCAGCAGCTACCCACTGGATCTGGACAACAAGAAATTTACAAAATGATCTAGTGACCTTAAGATTGTTGATAGCAAGACGGTAACAGCAAAGAACAAGCAGCAGTTCGTATTAATCTTGGGTGAGATTCTTTTTTCAACTAGAATTCCAAATTTCTGCATTTGAATGCACTCACGCACACCTGGTTTGCCGTCAAAAAAATCATTAAACCGTCTTTTAGGCCTATCCAAGTTGTTGGAATGAATTTCAACACCAGTATTTAAATGTAGCGGGCGGGAATATCAACACACATAGTTCATTAATTTACATGCAACAGGGATAATTATAATTTACCTAGGTCAACTAGCTGTACTTAGCAGAAACAGGGTATACGAAATTCAGAATGTCAACATCATACATAATTCCAATTGACTACTGCATTTGAATGAATTATTCCACCACAGTGGCAGAAAATTTTTGCGACTCCTTAAATCTGAAAATCGAGACTTCAATTCGTACTCCTGACTCATTTACAATCGAAAGCACCTATTCAACTCCGCCTAGAAATATATTATGTGAAAGTGCAACCCACCCAAGATGTAATTTCCGAATTCAACGTAAAAACTCTCACTCTCACTCTGACACTAAGATCCAAAGCTCTACGATCAGCGTAAGCACAGAGACACCACGGAAACTAAAACATGTTTGTGTTCATGGTGCAACGAAAGAGCACCCGTTAAATACTAGTGCGCGTTTCTGATAGCCATGATCAGAGAATGAGAACCATTCAAACGATTGCTGACAAATATTAATTGCAAATCAACAGTCAATTCTATTCTATATTCTCAAACTTCATCACAAAAATGGCATCAATCTGTATGCTTCTTTGATATTATGGATACAGTAAGTTTATTAGGGAAGACATTTACACACATTTAGCCGCGGCTTGGTGGGATGATAGTCAGTAGTTAGTAGAAATATGGAATGAAAATGGTAAGCATAATAAATCTGTCTGAATAACTTCATAGCAACTGTATTATGGATAATAATTATATTACATACACAAAGATGACCCACAATAATAAGGTCTCAGATTAATAGATTTTCGGTTTTTTTTTTATATTACATTTGTACAGCATTAACAAAACTAGTATACTATCCTCATTCAGCTCATTGGTGTATATTTTGTGGGATTGACTTGAACGTTGAGTTGAAGAAGGTTTCATGATCGAAAGAGTGTGCTGTGCACAACGTAATACTGAACAAGGATGACAGAAAAACATCCAATGAACATATTGAAAAGAGTTTACAGTCATTTTCCCCAGTCTATAACGACCATGCTATATGGTATGATAAAGTATCATCATGAGCAATCACACATGTGTCCATGTAACAGTCTGTAAAAACATTTTTCACTATGGCTTGAACAAGTCTGATAGTTTGGTATATCGAAATTCACTTTCTCCAGCACCACATCCTCACAGCCTAAACCTGCAGTCAACCCAGCTGGATATGTTGGCAATCAAGCTGAGTGGGCATCGGAAAATAGGAGAATCACAGATGCAATTGATTCAATAGGAGTAGGGACATGAAGGAATGTCTGATCCAGGTGAAGAGCATAGCATCCACAAAAATACCAGAACCTCGCAAAAGTGTGAGTGTATAAAACTGTATATATATGATATAGCTTTCGCACATAACATCAATAGATACGATGGGTTCCAAGATTTACCAGGCTGGTGAGTTGACAGCGGTTATAAGACTTATAACGCCTAGCATACCCATAGATAAGTAAAATAGATGGCCTTGATAGATGAAACGATTTGGAAACTAAATTGTGACAATTTTCAGCATGTTATCAACAAAACAAAGCATCCATACAGTGTCAAGGAATCATATGACATTACTTATATGTATTCAAATCTCAATTTGCACATACTAATAACGGAATTTATCACAATCTAACCAAGACATCCAATGAGGTAATAATCAAAGCATTGCTGATAAACAATAATCTGAAATTCATTATTTGGTATGAACGTTTGAAAAAATACTTTCGATTATATCGTTCTTATAAACCCATTGTGTCATGATTGTAATATTTATTTGACTATGGCCAGACAACATTCTACGATCCATCACACTTCATATAATGCAACCAGTTAGTAAGAAGAAGGGCAAACCAATTGCATTTGGGGGCATTCATATATTTCAGTAAGCTAATCCTAATATATCCACAAAATTGATGTCTCGCTATTAGTTCAAAGTTATACAAGCAAGACTTGTTCAATACTTGGTCTGTTGGCAAAAGAACTTAGTGCATAAAAGTTCTATTAGAATAAAAAAAGACTGTAGGCTACAATATTATACATACTTTTGTGAAGCAATCAAGAAATTGTAGTAATCAGTCCCACACGTAAGGTAGTATTTCAAATATGTTTTCCGTTTTCCTTTATAATCCGGCTATAGTCTTCTTCCTTTGACCATCAAGCATGTGGAGAAAACATCTTTCATACAACTGTATCTAAGACATAACACTATCTAGACTGCAAAAATAGAAGCTTGATCAAAAATCAACTATGGAAAGCAATACCACAAAATCTTTCCAATTCCTCAACACTGAGCGATTTCAAAACACTTTATAGACCTGTATCTGTTCTTGTCTTGCAGTCGACTTAAAATGAATCGTAGGCTGCATGACTTAACAGAATAGACCTACAGGATATAAGCAGAACTGTAATCCAATTCTATGAACCTTGGATAAAATAAAATCTGGCCGATAGTATCAATTCTGCCAACCCTTTGCCCGTAGATTGATATGGCATAATTGGCGCAACTCGACAAATTATTGCTTCAAATATCATTCAAGGGTCAACTGAGACAGCAAGGTTACATGATGCCTCGTAGTGTAGGGTCCTCATTTTCATACTCAGCGGCAACCACAATAGTTGAAATGCATCACACCATAACTTGTCGTCACTTCAAAACTCTGCCTACTCTTTTATAAAAATTAAGATTTCGACACACCGGTTAAGTATTTTCAAATGTTGATAAAGTAAATAAATGTGACAAGTTTTCTGTGGCCTGCCTGGTTTATAGACCTACCGTCTTCTTTCTAGCCATGCCTACAAATCTATACATCCTCATTCCGTATTCTATGCATTTAGTGCAAAAAATGCCTTAACGCATAGTGTACCCCGTGGTGGAATCAAGGAACCGCTTCTACAATTAATTGCAGGTGATGAGAATACTTCTCACGTGACAAATCCGATATTACGGCATGGCGAGATTAGAGCTGCGTGACAGTGCTTCTTTCTATGCATGAGTGTTAGACCTAACATGACATATCATCTATCACTACGCAGCGTTGGGATGGCTTGAGTAGTACCATTTCATCAGCAGAAAAAGTCATTCCATCCCTATCATAACTATGTAGCAGCATGCTGCAGAGAGCAATAGACAACCAAACACTGGTGACAAAACACCATCATGTGACAAGCAATAATAATAATTTCTAAAAGCCGCAGATACCATTTTTAGATTTTAGATTCCATCTGCCAGTCCAAGCTGTGTGTAATAGTCGACGAAATCCACGGACAAGGATTATATACTGGGGTTTTCTAAAGCTTGATTATAGTTTGATAATAATATCATATAGCTTTTCTATATTGATGTAGAGTAATGGTTGAAGATGACCATATAAAAAGTGACAAATTTTGTACCAAGATCTACACAAAAAATCAAACAAACATTTCCAGATGCCCGAACTTCAAACGTTTCGCATTGCATCGGAAAGTTAATCTAGCAGGCTGCACAACCCCTGGAGCTACCTGTTTTAACTATGATATCAAACATTTGAAAAACACTTTGACCGACATGTGAAAACCGAAAGGTTACTTGGATATGATATTTTTTACTAATCAAATTAGTTCAATCGCTTTGAGAATTCATTTTTGTGTCAGTTTGCATTTAGCATTTATATGCCATCGTGTCAGATCATTCTGTATAAATATAAAGCAACAAAATGAATGTTTTTTTCTTATATTTAACAAATTTTCAAAACTATGATGGTGCGAATTGGAATACAACATTAGAAAATGGATGGGGTGGGGTAGTTTTTCAATGGCTTAACGATTTGCTGTATAGGCCCTAATTAAACATCTACCCACACATGCACTAAGATAGTTACAGTACACAACTGACAAATGCAACTGCCAGCTTTCATGCTTTTCATGGCCTATAGTAGTAATTCTGCCCTTCACTCATATTATATATCATGGAATGCAGTAACACATCAATAAAATGTAAAAATACAGCAATCTGTTGAAAAACAGAAAATAATAATAAGCGCATATGGTCTACCCTCGCCTAATATTTTGCTATAGTTTTTTTTTCTGTAGAGTTCATGCAGTTAACTACCATATGGATGTCAAAAGCCCAAAACCAACACATTTAGAGTCAACTTGAAATGGAAGTTAACCAATATTCAAATATGGTATTATGGTTTTCGTAAGATCATAACTTTGGAGCAGGCTCTATGCATATTGAACTAACTGAATAATAAGCCTTGAACACCATCATTGCACTTGCAATCTGATATTTGCATTAACTAGTTAGTTACTGATACTAGGACGGTAATACGAGGCATCAGAAATCCACTTCCTTCACATTTCATGAATAACACTTATCTCTGTATACGACTGCTTCAATCTTAGATTCTAATAACTATCTTCCATTATATCTATCGTGCACTGTATTGGAGGATCTCCCGACTCTGAAGTCCACATCGGCGACCTAAATTCACTACTGACGTGGATAAAATTGCCGTCATTTCATAAAAGACCCTGGTCATGTCATTCATACAGCGATGAAGGCATTCCTATGAATAGAAACTTCAGACTGTCTAATGCTTCACACGCCGACAAAGAAGTCGTATTTATGTCATTCTACCAATTTCTAGGGATTTTAACGTAAATAGGCGGATGGAGAATAAAGAAAACCGGGAGAGCCTGGCGCCNTTNTAGGTCGGGATGGAGCGTTATACGCCGCTAGTGGTGAATTCGTTCTAANTTTTACACAATTTCTATGGCTGGCGGCATGGCGAGACCGAGAAAAATACATATCATAAAGAAATTCCAGCCAGNTTCGTAANCAAGTCATTAGATTTAGATTCACGAGTCCATTTGACTTTTATAGTGTTGACTTGAGTCAAGTCGAGTCATTTCCAATTCAGCATCGAGTCAAGTCCGAGTCCAAGTTAGGGAAAACAGGTCGAGTCGAGTCCAAGTCATAGTGTTTATGGTTCAGTATCGCGTTACAGTGAGGTTCAAATCAGTTCTGCGAAACTCTTGGGTGATATCAAAAGCCTCGGATACATAATATACTCATTTTTCTCACNTAAAGTACAGTACACAAATTGAATCAAATGGAGTCGAGTCGAGTCATTTTCCATTTTTAAGAGTCAAGCAGTATGGGATGAAATGTCTGAGTGAGAAACCAGTCATTCAACGATTGTGCACTGCGCACGCTGCCTTGTTCTATTGAGCCTCCATAATTGACTGCAAACGAAGCGATTAGCTTGTTGTCGTAGATTAGTTGTATAGCAGTGTATTTTCCGTTATATAGTGCCCATGTTAACGAACTTCTTGACTCTTGTATGATTTAAATCGGACTGATATTATATCTGTATACATTTATTACACGTCAACAATTGGCGCAGGCTTTAATTGGATCGGAANGATGCGTAGCTACTCTTGGTAGAACTTTGTAGGGTTTCATATTATACCATCTATTTGACTGACAGTTATACCGATATAGTTTAGCAGTGCTGTGTGAGACTTATGCCTACAACGCTACANCTCCCAGTTAATGGTATATAATTAACTATATATATTCGTTACTCGGTTCAAATTAATAGCGTGTCGAGTCGAGTGAGAGCTGACTCGTCATTTATCGCAAACATATTTTACGCAAAGCCGGTATTGGTCTCCATTGATTTTAACGATGCTCCTTAGCTAGATCCGTCATGAGCTTTTACATGGTATGTCTTGATTTTAGTATCGAACGCTGTGCCAAGTCTCAATCTGCACTTCAATCACTTTGCAAATTTCAATGGCTTGAATCATGCCTCGTACTTCGAAAATCCGACATGACTTTGTGACTTGACTCGACTTGATTTGACTTGACTCTAGTCCCGTCAACCAATTTCGAACGCGGAAAATGCGAAATACCTCGGTGTTTTACTGGACTCGAGCCAATCCTAGAAGAGTCACATCCAGTCGCTAAAACAAAATTGTCACGGAACTGTGGTCTGTTCGGCCGCCTTAGAGACTACATTTCGTTATGGGTCCTTCAGGGAGAGAGATGATATTCTTTTTCGCCTGCACCATCGAGATGCTTTGACGACGGAGTTGCGATACGGCCGTGAGGTCATCTAGTCTGCGCCCCAATTTTTTTCTTCTCCATGCTAGCCGTGATTGCTGAGCGCCTAGCAGGATAGCTGCGGATACCAATTTTCGAGTCTTTGGTATGAGCCGGACGCATCACCATTACACTATCTCTTTAAATCAGGGGTGGGTAATTATTTTTCCCGGCGTGCCAAATGTGAAGCTGAAATTTCGTTGGCGGGCCGAGACAGAAGTTTAGATTATGCATTGCTCAGTTCATAATACCTTAATCAAATTATATTCCTTAAACACAAAGACGTGCTCGGTACTCGCCATAAACTAAAAAGACCGGGTCACGGCTGACTTCCAGCAAACAAATATTCTCCAAATCTTGTTGAAACGCCGGCCTTCAGCCGCATCTTTCATTGCGTTCATCGTTTGTGTACGAGGTTGGCCGCTAATCACGTGCACTGATTGCATTATTATACGAATTATGATTTGGAAACGTATGACGTAATAATGTAAAGCACAGACTTGGCAAGAAACAAGATTTGAAACAGTCACTAGTAGCATGGAAAACTGATTGACAGGCCACGCAGTTACCGTTCTATCCCATTCAGTTTTTCATGCTAGTACAGTGGTTCCTAAACGGTGGGGAATTCCCCACTGATGGGGAATTCAATGGTTTCTGGTGGGAAATAGACGCATTTGTTCAGAATTATATAAAGGACTGTCTACATATTCACGGAAACACAATCGCAATTACCGTTACGAGTTAACTGCTCTGGAATGTATGTATCGAAAATTATGTTGCGTGTTGTTCACAAAACCCAATTTCTAACTCTGGATGACCAATCATGGCGTCAGAAACACATCCAACATGACTAGTTTGACGTGAAATAACGCTTTCACGAGCGTTATCGGTATCGGTTCACAATACGTTTTATGTTGCAGTTATAGGCGATTGTCTTGCGTACTGGTGTGGTTGTGTGTCTTGTGTAGTCAAACCAGCAAATAGCAAAAAGCTGGCTAGTGGGGAACAGGACCGTAACTGCCGCACCCCGAACCCCCAATTGGGGAGGGGCCGAGCTCAAAGGGGCCAAAAATTATTTCGTGAATTAACGTAAATTGAAGTGTTTTTTTTTAAATTTATGCCATATTTTCAAAAAAATTTCGCGCTATGTTCGCGATTTATTATTGCCGAACAGGCCTATCTGATTATTGGGTAACCTCTTCCTCCACGAAAATACGTAGAATTTATAGAAATAGAGACTTCGGCGTCGGTCATTACTGCGCCGTGACGCACCAAGGCATATGAATTTATAGACCATGTAACATGCAACTCCGAGAAGTGTGCCAGAACGATCAGCAGCGAGAACACCTTGGCCGAGATGGAATGCCCTTGTGGTGACCCTAGACTTCGATATATATAGAAAATACATATATGTTTCATTGGCTAAACGGGTCCGCCCGAAGATGTTAGATTCTTATTTAGGGATCCTACCTTTTCCAACACACCTAACTCAGCTCTACCGGTAAATCTGATTACGTGAGCAGAGAGGAGATAAAAAATTGATAGCCAAATATATGCAATTCCCAATCATATTGACCGATTCAAACACGAATTAAATAAAATTTTCGCTCTTCGCGCGTTTAGTCGAAATAAGACGACGTGCTAAACAGTAGACCAAATGTAGCTGATAAGTTGCAGGGAAAAACGTACAGGCTCAGCGGGGCTGCGGGGGCTGGGAGCCCAAGACCGGAGGTGGTCAGTAACGAAGTACTTCTACTTTTTGAAGTACTTCCTACTCACACTACTTTTTAAGTAGTTATGATTTTAGACTACTTCTACTTCTACTTGACAGTTTTCAGTTTCGTAGGCAAATCTAACCGTAGAATACCCGCTTACTTACTTACTTGTGAACCACCACTCCTACTTCTACTTAAGTAGAAATTTCGGCGTTACTTCTACTTCTACTTGAGTAGCGACGGTGACTACTTTGACCACCTCTGCCCAAGACCAACGTTTTTTTTTGGCGGGGCTAAAAAAGTGCTGTTTCGGACCTGGTGGGGAATGAAGGCTCGGAATAAATCTGAAGTGGGGAATGAAGACAAAAAGGTTGGAAACCACTGCACTAGTATAAGTTTAATTGTTGCGGCATAATTTGCTTTATTAGCTTTATTTTGAACTTGGATTGATCACACGACGTACGTAGGTTACGTAATCACGCTACATACATAAACTAGACTTCAAAGTTGACGCATTCCCGGATCAGGTTATACGGAAGATTTTTGTCCACACATTAACATTAAAAAATAGATTTTATAGTCTAAATTCTAAGGACCTTTTCGCGGGCCACACAAGGCCCAGGTCTGCTTTAAATCCTCATTCCAATCGAAACAATATGGCATCATCGGTTGGGGGACGCCAGCGTTAGTGCGCTGAAACTGTGTGATTATCTCTTACTACCACCTCTCTCTGTCTAAGTTTCCTTCAACGCATGAGCGATCGTCCAACTATCATAATGGTCNACGTGAAAGATCATCGCTCTGTCAAAATTCCTGACCTGCAGTGTTGGAACAGTATCTCGCCCACTATCCGAAGGTCGTCGAGCATGTCCATGTCCACATTCAAGTCGAAATACCAGCAATTCTACTGAAACTGAATGAATAATAGTCAGCCCTTAAGTTTACCCGCCCACGACCTGACATATCGATCTCACCTTCCGTCACATGCCCCCTCTTTCTGTCGCTTGTCTTTTCATATTATCTTCTTTTACTTTTCATTCGGTGCGCATGCTTTCTGTTTACTTCGCCAGTGCCCCAGTTGGGTATCTGATTTCGGAGATTAGCCTACTACATGCGTTTCGACGCCTTTTTTTATTGTATCGCAGTCTTGTGGTCTTTGAGATAATGAAGTTGTTAATAAACTAAGACGGACCGCACGTCGACTTGAATCCCCTTCACACATTAAGTGACTTGACTTGACTCGAGTCAAAATGTGCTGTGACTCGAAATGACTTGTGACTGGAAGATACTGAATTGATCCCAACACTGAAGTCAAGTCTAGTTAACGAAAAATTGCGACTCGAGTCATTACAACTAGAATTCCAGCAAAGATATATTGAAATATAACACGATAAGATATATCGTAATAAATTCTTATTCACACATTCATTCATGTTAACTACCACCGATATTATCACCGAATAAAGCCGTGTTGTCGAATCTAACCATAACAATTAACAACTGTAAAATGCACAGTAAGTTGATTTAACAAGGTATAAGTTTATTTGAAGGACATATAATATGTCGATATATCTGACAACATTGTATTATTGGCCTATCTCGCTCTTGCTAGCAGTGTCGGAGGTTTTCTTCTGAACTGCTCCCTAAGTCACTCTTTTCACGAACTTATAAAAATATATTTATTTTTCTCACTCTTAACATGTTTATTCCAACATATAAATGACAGTTTCGGGCCTCTTTTTATAGGCGACATACAAATAATGTGGTCACATTAATATTCTTCAAACTTCCAGTGAAATGCCTGTCTTCGCCGTCTGATGCATCACCAATATATTATATATGCTACATACAATAGTTTGTATATTTGTAAGGGCGACTACTCTATCAAATAAATCTACAAATTGCAGAAAGCAGCAATACGAAACCCAATACGAATTCACGGTATCACCCATCGCTGAGGCGAATCGAGGTGTGTACCAGAGTTGGATCAATTACATTATTTCAGTTCAATTACAATTACAATTACTTTCGTGCATGTTTCAATTACATTACAATTACAATTAATCCATGCTAAAAATATCAAATTACAATTACAATTACAATTACTCCTTGCACGCTTCAATTACATTACAATTACAATTGCTGCTGTTGAACATGTAATTGAATAATCATAAAT
>ATSW01112020.1:0-10165 GCA_000444245.1 Botryllus schlosseri
TACTGTCTTGTCAATCTGAACCTCACAAAAAATATCCCATCCCGCATGGAAAAATTATATACCAGTGAAGAAATACCAATTTTAAATCGTGTCTTTTAGTTTGGCACGTTCGGACGATTTTATATTTTTTTGATATAGCAGACAGGAGGTCACCAAAGAACATCATGTAATGAAGTCATACCAACGAGTTCGCCCGCCCGAAGAGGTATTATTTATGGGCTCTACAGTTGCAAAGACACCTCACTCAGCTTTACCGGCAAAAAATCTGATTACGTGAGTAGAGAGGACAAGAAATTGATAGCAATATATATGCATTTCCCGATATTATTGACCGATTTTATGATGAATTATCGAAAATTTTTGCGCTTCGCGCTGGCTCACTAGACAGGAAGCTACAACCCTAATATCGAAACAAAAGCGAACAGGGTGATAGGGGACGGTTTACCACCCTAAGGGAGCCCAGGACCTGAGTTGTTTGGGGGGCTGACGAAGTGCTGTTTCGTTCCTGCCAACGGGTATACATCAGGATATGTTTAATTATTATTGATGGGTACTACCTTTTGAAACACACCTCACTCAGCTCTAAAGGTAAATTTGATTACGTGAGAAGAGAGAGGATCAAAATTGATAGCAATCCATACGCAATTCCCAATCATATTGACCGATTTAGAAAGTAATTATTAAAATTTCTCGCGCTCGGCGCGATTAGAACAGAGAAGCTGACCAACCGAACGGACAACCAATGTAGACGTTGAGTAGTGGTAAACAGCGAAGAGCCTGAGGGGGGTCTGAGTTTCCGTTATCACTCTATGGGGGGCCTAAGACCAACGTTACGGGTGGATTTAGCAAACTACTAAGTAATGGCGTCACTCCTTCTATACTTGATATTCAACACCACTTCATCAGAGATTCCTATACATAACGTTGAAGCCGCTTGCGAGCGATCCCTATACCGAAAAGGTTACCTTGCGACCGTAAGACGCAATAGCCGCATGCGAGCGATAGGGGGTCAAAAAGGGTGGTCGTGCGAACACCGGTTTTCGAAGCCGCGTGCGAGCGATTCCTATACTGAAAAGCGTTACCGTGCGAGAGGACCCATAAGACACAATAGCCGCGAGCGAGCAATAGGGGGGTCAAAAGGGTTACCGTGCGAACACGAGTTTCGCAGCCGTGTGCGAGCGGGCCGATAAGAGCCCCAGGCACATCACGACCGATCTACTATACCTCTCTCGACCACGCATTTTTCAAGAAATTCAATTGTGAAATTCGCTTTGAAATAATAACATTCAACCCAAGTACTAAATACCGTGATGTAATTTTCAAGAAAAGTCATTTTGTTGCGGTTTATCATTAGCCTACAGTTATCGTTTGCACATGACAGATGACGACTGCACGATCATTGAGCTAAATTAGAAAAAAAAAACTTCGGGGGTCCGCGGGGACCCGTGACGGTCCAAAATGGGTTCGGGAAGACAAAAAGATTGAGAACCACTACACTAGACCTACTTCATAAATTTGAAAACAGATTCCAGTTCGCTTGACAGTCATATCCACGATAGTACATAGAACGCGAGTGTATCGGATGAAACTGAACCTTTGCAATCAGCACCTGTCAAAACTGAACTGATGATAAATATATTTACTCAACCTCACCTTCCATTATTACGTGTTATGCATCCTTGGCGATAAAGATTTTGTCAGTTAGTATGATTCTCTGTAGTTGTATATCGTGGCTGACCATTCCTGCTACATTTCCTATATTAGTTCATTTCATTACTATAGGCTTTCTTGTCGGATATGTCGATGGGACATATGGCACAAATAATATTAAGTACTGATAACTAACGTCCTTTGCAAATGCCAATGCAAATCGATGATCACAGCAAGACACTAGTATAGCAACAATTCCAGGGCACTTTCTATTGTACTTCAATACGATATACTGAGTTTCGTCTTCAAACTTTGTGCTCTTATGTTTTTTTTATTGGTGCCTGTGGGCAGATACTGAAGATATGGCTGTCTCAATTATGTAATCAATCCTGAGGCATGAGGAATTGATAAACATTAATTTAGGTTCGTACCTCCTCGCCCTCCTTACGTACCTTCAAAATATGCCCGAAATACCAACTTGCTCCTGAGTTTATACATATATAACGTACACTGTTTGCGGGACTCAACAATCGCGGATTAGTGATATGGATTCATAGCACCAAGCATGAAATATTTCAGACATGAAAAAATCGCAATATTGACTAGAAGATGCATCATAAATATAAAACATTCAGAATAAATGGCAATAAACTAGATTTGCAATATTTACGAATAGGCGTACATAAATATAGAAATAGGGATTGATGATTTTAAACGTAGGAATATTACCACACAATATGTGATAGAGATCATATACCTTCGAATTCTTATCTATGATATCAGGCCACCAACGATATATGTCGCCCGGGCACCGTTAATTCTTCAGAAAGAAATGAATTTCGAATCGCGCCACTGGCATGCCGCGATATGAAATAAATCGCGAATACGAATCTATTGATATTTGATGGGCTCAGTATGTTCGCTGATTTCACCCAACCATGCGTAATGCAACAGATGCTCCCAAAATGATGACACCGAACACCACCGCCGCGATGTTGAGAGATCTTGCCGTATTCGCTTTCGAAAGCGCCCTTTCTGGATCGACATACTTCAATTTGTTTGCCTGGAAAACAGAACTTTATTTTTGAGATACATTGCTGCTGTGACCACCATGCACGATTCATCTTAGATTCGTTGGAAACGGCCAATGCTTGCACCGCATTCGAAGGGACATTGGTCGGGCAGCCTATAACATCAATGAGCCATGTTTCATGAACATGCTAAAATAAGTGGCTCAATGAGGGAACATTCGGCCTATAGTGTACGTCCCATCCGCGCGCATGCTTGTTTATCTTCGTTCTTTTCGAGATATAAATCTTTACTGGGATAACCTAAGAGTGAATGCTATATTAACAAACAAGACAAGATAATAATATTGACGACAATATGTTTCTGTGTGTCGCTTGATTTCTGTTGTGATGTGTGGAAATGAAATATATCAATCTCACCTTGGTCCATATTAACAAACAACAATGTTCGTCATACCCTGCCGCCCCAGGTGGCGCTGGCACTGGGACACTATAACGACACCGGAGAAAGATGGTGTGGCAGTATTCCAATATCGTCATAATTGCAAGAGCTTTTTTCAGTACTAATGAAATCAATTTGAAGCGTTTGGGCAAAAATGATAAACTCAATATTGTATGTTGGAGTTGACAAAATCAAATACTTTTTCGTCATTTCAATAGGAATGGTTCAAGTGTAGTGTTGTGACTCATAGCCAAACATACACGTTGGAAAATATGAATTGTATTGTTTGCACTTCACGAATGTTGTGATCAGGAACTAGGTGCAACGCTCCGCTACGTCTCGAATAATTTCAATAAGATTGTTTACCTGGTGATCAGCAGCTGCGGTTCGCGATTCGTTTGGGAAACGCAGACATGAGCTCGGGCCTGTTACTCGGTGATCAAGTTTGTTTAAAATGTCGGTATGAAGTGAAATACAGATCAATTCCTATTTTTGCCAAACATATATATTACCTCACTAGCACACATCATTGCAGGTATACCCAGACAGATGCAGCAGCAGAATGTGGTGAAGATCGAGAATCCCATTTGATCTGGCACATACAATGGCGGGTGAACCTGGAAGAAACGAAGACGATATAAATGTCTATTATTTAGGTACAATCTGCATGCACGCTAGCAAAAGACGAATCTCGCTGGTTTTCACCTATCGAATACAGCTGACATGTTGAGAGCATGGGATGGATGTATATTAGTGTATACAGTAGGCCTATATCTGTTAATGCACTCTTCACAAGTGCGGTCCACGGGCGATGAAGTTCTAGTATCACATCTACGATATATGGTGTCAAAATTATACCTCTAAGTGCACATGTTGCTCATCAAGTGCTGCTCTCCGGAATAGGCTACATGTACGATACATATGGACAGGAATTCCCGCCAAACACATTGTAATGACGTTACGAATTGTAATACTCGAAATAGGTTCACATTGCAGAACCTATCAAGGTTCGTTTGTGAATAGGAACCTCCAAATTTTACAGGTTCACATTCACACACTGAAAGAATTTATTGAGTTTCGATATCGTGTCCTAAAACGCAATAGCAGGAGATATCACTTTCCACATCTACAATTATAACGGTATCACAATGACCTGATTTGCACTTTAGAGCAGAAAAGACTGGAACTGTATCGTTGCAGTGTCCGTGTTTAAGATCGTTCTTGCAAATTGGACACAAATTTGCAAGCTTAAAACATTGATATGTTGTATTATCATATCTTCTATTATTTCATTTTCGCTACATGGGAAGAACTAAAAAACTTTGCAGGACCACAAAATACATCATTTTCCTAGATTTAGTAGAACACGCGCATCACACTCGGGGAAACGGTCCTTCTTGATTCAGTCCACGAAGATGGACTCAGATCATGCAACCTTCATGAAGGCAGCAGAGGTTCGCATATTATATATAAATAGTACAGTGGGCTCAAGTTATCTAATCGCCTCAACTGTTCAATTTTATTTATACAAAGGTATTTGGAATTCTCTCACGATAAATTGTCCCTTGTGTACATGAGCCATCACGCTCACTGTGGTGCTCATTGCCCATTGTGGCAACGTTGCCCTATTGGTTTCATAATCCATTTCCTTCCAGTCGGTTGCTTATTTATGTGAATTATTGAGGCATGTGAATCTTATCTGAACTAGGAATTAGGTGGATTAGGTTTTAATTTGACGTAGTTCTGTTATTGTATTGGTATTGTATTCAGGCGTAAGATTTGCCTATTGAATTGACAGTTGTTATGTTGTTACTGCTTCCATTCAATTTGTGTGAGCTTGAGTCAATCTCGATTTCATATGTTAAATGTATTATAAAAACCAAATCCTTGCGATTGGGGAGTTGGTTAGAGCTGTATAACTTGTTAATGGGGTAATATCGGTAGCAAGTATAGAAACCCGTTTCACACTCTGCTCAATATCAACGTAGCAATATTCCGACGCCGAATAAATTGTCTGGTCTGGCCTAGACCGTTAAGGCCTAAGCTTATATTTCCTTGAAAGTCCTCGTCTAAATTGTTGGCAAAGCGACAAAAAATATTGATTTTCTGGGATGATTATATCAATTGCCCCAGCTGATAAATCTGGCGACGTTCGAAACGTCAATATGTACTTCAGCATTGTGGCAATATGTGGCCCGAGTCGTCGCTAGGTATCCTGTTCATGTACATCGGTGTTTCCCAAACTTTTCCGAGCTACCGCCCCCTGGACAACGAATAAAGTGTCAGCGCCCCCGGACACCCCCTCACCACGCCTTAATCATAACACCTAAGTTGTTCTGCATTTATTACAGCTAATAATAAGATAAATGAAGCTGGTGTATTATTTTCATCATCCTCGTCATATTGGATTTAAGTTTTGATAAGAACAATCTCATTCATAAATTCCCGGCGTCCGCGACCTGTAGGCTACTGTCATGTCGGTTTCAGCTGTGGTTTCAGCTTTTGTCACGACACTGAAAACACGCTCTATCAAATACGAGAAGAGAAGGGCAACGACGAAAAGTTTACCCGACTCCAATGAGAGTATTTCTATTTCATTCACTTGTGAATCCAGAACGAATGATCGGAGATGATGAACCGTTTGTTGAACTCAATATTGTTCTACATTATTATGTATAATCAGCTTCTCAACCATTTCATGCTCGCGAACTTCACAGAATGGGGCAATTATCGGGTGAGGAATTTATAGTCGGAATATATCCTGGCATCAAATCACCATATCCTCGTGCTATCTTCTGAGATGATTCATTAATGTTTCTCCATTCGAGCTGCACCGGTAGCTCATGCAAGCTTCGGAATTGGAGCAGTTCACGTGTCGCAAAATTTCGGTGAAATATCACGGTCTTATCACTGAATCCGCGAAGTGCCATTTTCATCCTCATCACGCTTCATCATTACTAAGAACGGATATATTCTACTCATAAATAGTATACCCGTCAAGTAGAAGCGGTATCGTTTCTCTAAGCCAGAACGTTGTGTTGATGGCTACGGCGTCAGCACTGTCGAAAATCAACGATCGCTTGAAACAGAGAATTAAATCAATCAAGACAACTTCTCGTAAAAAGCCATGGCGTCTTGCAGTGAGCAATAACTGCACAAATACTTCGTAGTTCTCACAGCACACAACGAACCACGCTTTTCAGAGATACTGCCGACTTCTAAATTAGTCCATTGATGGGCAGGATCAACATTGCAAGTAAAATGGACTTTTCCGGTAGAGCCAAATAAATCGACGGACGACCCTAAATTTACCTCACTGAATCGATTTTGCATTTTTACTGCGAATTCAGCTGCTTTGTTTTTCAATCGTTAAAAAATTACGCAAAAGATGTTTTCAAAACGTACACTGCCCCCATATTCTCTCGGTGCCCCCCTACCACCCAATTTTATATCCAGCGCCCCCCAATCGCCAATTTCATGGCCAGCGCCCCCTGCACACTCGCGAACGCCCCCAGTGGGGTAATTTGGAAGCCACTGATGTACATTATTATAGGCTCCCACTACACTGAAATGTAGGGTTGGAATCAGCAATATGACGTCACGTGACGTCATGGGGTTCACGTTCGCGTTTACAGAGAGCCTTTCAAAAAGATTAGCGTTTACACGAACATGAACCTTTCAGAGGTTCACACCATCCCTACAATGTATATTCGGTGAATATAATATATGTTTTCACGGCACCTCTGTCCTGCTAGCAAAAAGACTGCTACGACAGTGCTTGCGATATGATCCAATTTGCAAAACTAATGGTATGCTTATATGGTTCCATGCTACACCGTTAGAATACTAACCACGTAAGCTTCGTCAGTCTCTATAACTCTATATATAGCCTGCTCGTAACACATACTTCTCTACTTATTTGTTCGCCTCACCTGTTCAAGATACTGAGTCGGCTGAGTAACTACTACGACCGGCTGTGTGGCATACGGAGAAGCCGTATAATTATGAGAGTAAATTGTCGAGTCCGCTGGATTCTGCGCCGAGTTTTTGCAGATTTCCGCATATGGATATGCTGGTTGCATGATCGCGGGATTTTGCGGTAACGTTGGCATGGATGCAGAATGTTCATATGATGGAGGTTCACAGGACATTGGCTGATTTGAACACGGTTGTTCTTGTTTTTGATTGAAATCGTCCGATTTTTGCACTATGTCGTTTCCATCTGCCATCGTCAGTTATACAGTGTTAAGTTTCAACGGGAATGATATATCTATAAAAGTATGTTCATATATCAATGAAATTGATCTGTTTTTTCAATGTTAGTAGATGGTAGGCTACTGCCGTTTGCCTGGAATAGACGAATGTCATCCATCGGATTCGGTTCAATTCCAAGAAATATTTCAGACATAAAAGAGTTAACGGTAAAGTGGAATTGTGGTGTCCGTACACTATACACTCTACCACCGATACTGAACGTAGATCCGAACCGATACATTTTAATTGGCAACTATATCTCCGACTCCTGCAGAACTACTTAGCCTAATTCTGTACGGCGCATTTAAAACGGAAGTCCCTTTCATCTCAAGAGATCAACTTTCATTTTATCAGTTAGAGTCAAAGCTGTGAATATTTGATCATCTGTGATTCATTTTGCCATGATTTATGCCCCATCTTTTAGCTATATAATATAAATGGGCAATAAAATGCTTATAAGTGTCGGTCTTGTGTATGAGTAAGTAAATTATAAGTTGAGGTACAACTTTCACAATCTCACACATTATGCTACTAACAGCAAGCACGCGACTGGTGTGCGATGTATTACAAGTAGCCTACTTCTACACACTTCGGGAATACGCACATGTATTTGTCAATATACTTCTTGCTCAAGTATTATTGGACCAAATAAACTCTTACTTCAACATATTTTGGGCACGGCCTATATACTGGCTAATTACATTTTAGATTTTCATCAACTCTATGAGTGCTATTGTCAAGACAACAGACCGATGTAACTATTCTTTTAAATTTAAGGTAACAGTAGATAATTTCAAAAATTGCATGCATTTCTGACTTCAGCATTAGTTTTCGTTATAGTCGTGAAAATGCATCTTGCATTTTGAGCACTTATGCACTGCCGATTGACAATTGTCGACAATATGTGTAAGTTCAGTGCTTTTCAACCTGTGTGACGGTTCGCACTTGCGCGAATGGAAAAAAATTGCAGTGCGAATGATGAAGGTGTTGCGAAGCTGGTGTAGTGGCAGACATACAGCAGTATATCAGCCCGTCTAAGCTTGCGGCAGGCTGGAAAATTACGTCAAATGGACCCTTTCGACAAACTGAAGCCCCCGAAACCTTTGTGTCAGCTTTAAAAAACGATTTCTGCCAGCAAGCATTTTTCACTCGCAAAAAATACGCTGTACTTTTGATATGAGTGCAAAACAGATTTTAAAACCGGGCAATCCAAGCACTAACAGACGTTCTTGTACAAAATCCAACAAGTTGTTTGGCCGATGAGGGTTTTGGTGAAATATTTGAAATAATAATGAGCGAAAAATATTTGCCTTTTTAATGAGACACTTGATAGCTTAAGCTACATAGTAGCCAGTTTGTTGCACATCCGAACAAAACGTTGTTAATTATCTTAATCTACTTTTTGTATAACATTTTTCGGTTAGTTTGCGCGAATGAAATTTATTTTACCAATGAAGTGCGAATGGAGCTCAAAAAGGTTAAAAAGCACTGTGTAAGCTCATCAACAATGTTTCTAATCTCAGTAACATATATATTTTACAACTTATATGCTGCAAACAAATGGTATATTGCATTTACTGTTGGCGATAACGAGCAGTTGACTTTATCTTAAACTATAGTTGGATTCAGAGTCAGGCGCATTATGTCAAACACAGGCTCATCTGGCCGTGTTTCCACATCTCTGACTCTGGTGGTGATAAAACACTGATGTGCATCACCGGTTGCAAATTGATTGAACTCCGACCTCGACTTCATAGCCCTGAATTATACTTCCCTGATTTCTGTCTCATATTTTTGTCATAACGTGAATTCGACAGAGCCGACTCCCGTCTGGTACCCATAAACCATTAACGACAACCAGACCTGCCACTACTTTAGCAACGCAAGACACACAATGCACACTGCGATAGCAAGGGTCTCTGTAACAGTCCTGAAATTGGATGGTCCTACCTATCTAAGTCACAGTAATTTCAACATCTGCTAAAAATTGATTTGTAAGAGTTATATAACGGTGTACTGAAATATTTTCTCCACATTATACCGACCCATCGGCAAGTTTCTGTCATGGTGATTTTTCTGACCCGTCTGAGCATAAACTCGATACAATTGTATCGCGCGTAACGACCAATTACACATGATGAGTAGAGGTGTTATTATGCGCGGAATTCCCATTAAGAAAGTGATCGGCTTTAACGAACAAACACGCGTGCTGGAACATGGAACTTGTGAATCAAATCTCTGAGTCAGAAGGAGAATCGGATGAAGCCATTAAAGAGCACGTCAACTGCATTGCATGTTCCTTGCTGCCGCGCAAACGTTTTGGTTATATACTATTTAGGCTACTTCACACATACAAATGAAGCTGTAAAACCCTCAATGAGGTTGATTTGAGATCTGGCGTGTCAGGATTGCATGCATGTGTCACGTTATCATATGAAATAGCGATGGATGTGCATATGATAACATGTGTGCACTGCGATGTTGTGTGGGCCGAATTAGCTCGAAATCATCACAAACTTAACTTTTACATTTTTATTCAGCATACATTTGTTGGATGTATTTCGTTATCTTAGAATTATTTTACGTTGCAGTTGGATCTAGTCACCGCGGTTATAGTTTAGTGCAGTTTAAGATAGCGGGATGGTGGAGCGCCCAGTTTCTTGGTCCACATGTCGTGGGTTGGATCATCGGCTGGGTCAGACCAATGACCTGATTTGTAACACTGGTATCCATGACTTCCCCGCTTCAATGCTCAGCAATACCAAGATAGTATGAAGGGGGTATATGGGGG
>ATSW01112034.1:145-11367 GCA_000444245.1 Botryllus schlosseri
CAATNGGGGTTGGGGTGCGGCAGATCCGGTCCTGCTCCTAACTACAAATAATTGGTGACCTGAAATAGACTCGAAATNGTAAGAATTCAGATAATTTGATGTAACTGGAGTGACCTGACTTGAAAACAAAATTGGAATGACTTGACTCGAAGGTGCTGGTGACTTGATCGCCAGACTGGCGGAAATGTTTAAGAATTACAGTAGGCTAATAACAACTAACAACCATATGTGATTCCATGCTATCCCGTAATAACCTACGACACGAGATATCCAAATGNGGAAATNACTTTGTNAAAAAGCNACTACCATTCGTCCTGTAATTGCCAACTACCGTATTGGATACAATTATTAAGCGTGAAATCAAAAATACGTTTTGATTCCGAACTAACAGGCCCCTTGAAAGCACAAAAACCTCAACCTAAGACCCCNCACACACACGCCNATCACACCAAGTTATAGTAAAGAATAAAAGTATACTTTGCATCAACTCTTTTACATTGTACACATATAGTAAAAATATCAATTNNAGGCAACCACTAACAGTCGAACACGGGTATATTTACACAAATTTATATCGGATCAANNCAAAGCTGACGTCGTACNATGTCATCGCTGCGCAAAATCACTCGTGTGGAACGTATCGTGACGTCGAAGTTTAAAAGTCAGCGACATCGCAANTTGGCAGTTCACGGATTTGACATCGCCGTTTTCCGTTATACGGATATTAGCAAATCGACACAGTAGCAAACGGCATATTAAGTAGGAAAATGATTGTGTACGGGATGGTGTCTTTTCCACATCGGTCGAGTCAGTTGTTCTCGCTGTCGGGCGCGCGGCATTCNTGCATCTAAGAAAGAGTTCACAGTGCNGATGTGAGCGGAAATGAGATTTTCAGACGCGAATGGCGAATCGATGTGGTCAAAAAAGTCAGCGTTGCTACTGAAGTTAAAGTTAACNTAACATATNTTTGAAGCTTGCGCGTATTTGTAGTATCATTCNTCAGTCATTTTGCNTAAGTGACAAAGATATCTATTGCACTTGCGAAAGTAGCCACTTCCCATTTGTTGCTATAAGCATGCGACCACCCGACCAGATATACTTTTTAAAACCCCTTACCCTNGTACTGCTTATTAGACATTTCATTTTCTACTTCAACAATGCTGTTAAAGTAGCAGTGAAAGTAATGCTACTAAGGTACAAGTGCATGGCANGCCGCAAATTTCTACTCAATTACGACTNGAAGTAGNAAATGGAAGGTATGACAAGTACTCGAGTANGCAGTTTCAAAACGTAGATTTGGTCGGGGGGTCGAATTATTTTAGCAGTTAGTCCGAGGTGGCTATGCCTTCGAANTTGCAATGTGCATCTTCGCGACTANCGGGAAACGACTGATGAGTTAATGACACTACAAATAGGTGCAATCATGAAATATGCACTTCGTTGNCGTGTATAGGAGCAATTTTACACTGTGTTTATGACAGTATTCTGCTGCAAGGCATCGTTATAGGTCAAATTGNTCAGGATCACAACAAGTCACAGTCTGAAATCTGGGAAAACATGAATGCTTTTGACCATTTTTGTTGTCGTCATATTTAGCTTTATGTAANATTATCTTGCCGTGGGGCATCCTTTATATAACCAATTGCATAACACCGTTTCCTAATAGATGGATGTGATACGAATAACTGTTTTTATGCAATCGGATTTCAAATGCTGCCCGGCAGGGGGGTGTTCTTGGAACAGGTTCGATATGATGACACAATCGGTTACCATCGCATAAACAAGTACGACACGAGTTTGCGGTTATCTTGCAGAAATGAAACAAGCTAGCGATGACATCGAAATCATCATAGGTGGTCACTGGTCAGTGACAAGTACTTGTACATTTCGAGATACTCAAGTACCTTTTGTCTGCTTTCACTACATACTCAAGCAGATATGTGTTCACACAATCACACTACTTCCATTTCTACTAAACAGTTTTTGACGCATAATTACTCCCTTTTCATACTTTGACTTTTGTGACGTGAAATAGTTTCTGGATTGGTTTGTATCACTTTTCCGAATGAAATTATGCTAACAACATTATATGNGGTATAGTTGTATACATTTTCGAATATCGCTCCATTTGAGGTGGCATCGGTTGTTTTGTTATATCGCNNCGACTTATTATTCCATGAAAATAATTNTAATAAAATTTTGCAATTTCGAAAGCATAGTTCACCTACAATTTANTAGTAGTAGTTTGCGACTCCTCGACCAAGTCTACTTTTTAAAACTACTTACTTGAGTANTTTTCGAATATTCCATTTTCTACTTCTATAGTTGCAGCAGTTTCAGTNTTGGANACCGCCACCTCTANTTGCGAATGAATAGACACACACGGCATTACATNCACTTCTACTTGAGTAGCAATGGTAGAAATTTACGGTATTACTTCTACTTCTACTTGAGCACCAATACCGCTTTGGCCNCNCCTGTAGATCATTGAGGCTTATACGCAGCAGAGGTGGTCAANGTAGNNAANACTGCNACTCNAGTAGAAGTAGAGCTACAAATGANGCCGTAAATTTATTCGNAGTTTTCAAGACATGTAAAAACTACTTCAATACGTAAAAATTGGAAGGTCAGAANATTAGATTTGGCGAGGGGTCGAAAACTTTTCGCTGTACTCTTACGACTAACGCAAAAGAATTATCGACGCTACAAATATATAGAATCTTNGGAATATATTCTGATACCGTGATACAGCGGCTATTTCACGTTCTAACGACAATGTCAATCACAAAAGGGATGAAATATTTTCCCAAAACTTCTTTCTGCTTTTCAAATTACAAATTCAAGTAGAAACGGAACAAGAGACGTCAAAGAACATAACCACTTCAGTGGTTACTAGGCAAAGCTTATAATTGAGCCTTCTGATTAAGTAAAAGTACATCGTTACTGACNATGACCAGCTCTGCTGATTAAGGCTGGGCAAAATCGAATACCTGAGAGATTCGTTCCCGAATCGAGTATTAACAGTATGAATGACTACAAAGTCCTGCNAATGCCAGTTATACATCACATTGNGTATAATTTGGTATTTCTTTCGACCATTGACTACTCGAATCATTCTGTCCACAAGCCNAGCCCTACTGCNGATAAGACACGACATAGAACTANCACGGCCCGCGAAATACTCACATACGGCGTCCGCTGGCCGAACTTGCTCCAAAACGTTACTTTGCATTTCGTCACGTGACCGCTCCGTTCGTCAAAGCTCTTGCAGGACTCGAACGGCGGAGAATATAAATGAAGGCTGACNGCGCGCTCCGTGTGCGACTTGTTTTCGACGCGGTGNAGNCCGTACGAGTCTANGCGAGAAAAGAGCTGGCTGTGAAAAATGGCCGGGCTTGAAAGCGTNGCGNTGAGCAGNGGGCTTCGATTACAAAATCGAGACTTTTCTTCNATTGTTCGATACTATTGGATCAATGTAGAATCGGAGCCGCTTTTGCGGGTTTCTCAACAAATGCGACTTGCAGCANACACAGCGCCGACAATTGACACTTCTATNGTTGAAGTANGTTCTTATTTNCACGGTTGGCGCGGCATACATTGGTCCCTTTTTCTGTTGTTGAGTTGGAGATAGTNTACTATACATACATGGGTGGGAAATGGGTGTGTTTNTCAGATTTCCACCGTNCCGTAGGGTGTAAATAAAACCCTCGCCNTATTCTGGTACTTNANTAGGTTTCACGCTAAGCATTTCAGTGGGCGAAAACGAGTCGACCACACCANTNCCAACGGAGATATACCCACGGGGTGCAGTGGGCTCTGATTTAGAGANCCATCTTTATGCGCNTTCTTAGCGTGACACAANAAAAACANAACACACTCGGGACATATCTCCATACGAATCGGTGTGTTTGGTTTGTATTCATCAATTGGANCTGGTGTGGAAGCGGAATTTGTACCACAAAGTGNCGTTTACCTGTTTTNCGCACTANGCTNTATTGGAAATCGGCGATTTTCAATTACAGTGTATAACCACTGTCGAATATATCAGCCTNCGACCCTGGTTTAATCNCCGGGGCCGACTGCNATTCTATTCATGAACATGTAGTATNAGCCTACGGACGATTTGCACCCGATANAGCCGACGCATACGATATGCAATCAATGGTTGGAACCCTCGAAATCGTCGTCGGTTCAACANTTATAGTAGGTAGATATAGAAATAGATCATTGGTACGGNGGATGATGACCGCCGACCGTAAAAATGATTCTTAACGATGTAATCCTGGTCAAAGATGATTTTCGTCTGTTCTGGACGGGAACGGTAGCCTATTTCGTCAAAGGAGCCATATTTATCCTGTATTTTCAATTGTCAATGTAATTTCACCGTGACGTCACAATAAATATTCATGACGTCAGGACTAAAAATAAACAAACAAAAAACAATAAAAAAACATGTTTTAAATAAGGGCCATGTTTTAAATATGTGTTCTTTAAACTGATTTTTTTTGTTCTAAATGCAGCCCCAGTTATAACTGAAACAAACCTAATCATCGCTAAATAGTAGGAATTTGAAAGTCAAACTAAGTTCGAAGTTCGATACAACAAAACACCCTGGTGACAAAGCCTTACCGTTAATGTATCCGACTTCATTTTCCTTTATCGAGAATGATTGTTTTTCGGTCATGGGGGCGCGCCTTTTCTTCTTCTTCGGCCAATCGTATTGAGTCTCGGTCAGACTGCCGCTCAGCATTTTGTAAAAACAATGGGCGTCTGCGTGGTCGTGAATTGAACTGAAATTCAAGGAAGCGCAACTAACTCACAATTCCGAACCATAAATTTGACTGGGAAAGGCATAAAAGCATATAAGAGCCGGGAATTATGTTAAGTGTTTGTAATATTGTCATTACCGCGGACATGCGGTGTGAAATATGTGCGCCTATTTGGTCAGGTCATAGATCGATAAAACTCATTAATCATTATGGGCAATGGGCATGCATCATTCTACGTAATATAGCTGCACGGTATACAAGGCGGATATATCACATACTATAGTGTACTGTGTAGCCTGTTGTTGTAAAACAGTGTATCTTCACCTTAATTTTTACAGCGACGCAGAATCTTATCTGCTGCATGAACGGTGGCGACACAAACCGTACGTAATAATTATAAAAGTACTTCGAAGCACCCGCGCTTACAGCTAATACCATGTCGCGAATAAAACAATTTGAGGAAACATAAAAAGTCAATTTAACTTATGCTAGAATTATACTTGGCTTGGTTCTTTCATTGTTTAGCGTCGCACAATTGTTGAAATAGTAGTTGGGAAGTGAAGCGGACACATTCCAGTCCTCTATGGCGGGGGCCTAAATACTTTGCAGCTGTGATCACCAACTTGACTTCCGGGAAGGCCACGCATATCAATTTTAGGAGACTTCTACACAGGTATGGGTAGGTTGAGAAAGTCAAGATGAATTGAGATATAGTTGATCGCGCGAAACGTTCTATAGTGGAATAAATCTGTCCCAGAATGTCGTTGTTATGTTGCAAAAAGTCGACATCATCCAAATGAAACGACTTCTACTTCAGTAGTGTTGACCCAGCAAAGAACTATGCTAGTCTGCTATTATTCTTCATTTCGTTGGGGCAAATTGAAACATGTTGAGTACAAGAGACGCAGATCTTTTACACAAAAATCACTGTCACTGTTTACCTGTCGGTTTTTAACACTACACATTTTCACATTTACGGAGAACAACAAGACCAGGCCCAGCATTATGCGTTTTTTTGCACTCAAGTTGAAGCAATGAATCATACCATCAACAGGTAATAAATTTGTTTGCGCGATTCCGTTCTGTAATCACAACTCAGGTGCACCCGCGTGTAATATTGATTTCACGGTATTATCTCCACGGCCGAGACTGACCGGCGATTACTATTCCGTGAGTTCGTAACAAAGTTGTTTACGGGAATTCCAAATCTCGCTACGAGATCATAAATTAAAGGAGCGAAAACTAACAATCTGATTGCTGAAGCAAGCCCGTGACTTACGTATCGAACTATCAAAAGCTGGATAAATCCGTCCGCGACGGTACGCATGATCTCATTGGCTACCAAAACAAGGCACGTACTAACGCCTACGCGCCTGGTTGGTTGGATTTTGCGCATATGTTGTGTGTGTCAAAGCAGGGATATCCCTGATGTCAAAGCAGGGCTGAAGAGATTTCCGAGAATGTAACCACAGATCCACTCGAGTGCTTGCACTTACCTGCCGTGTCCTTCACCCCAGCATAGTAATATCAGGTTATATTTTCCGTTGCCCACATCAACCAGGTTCCGTGTGTATCTAAAGACGAAAATACGGCGTCAATAAACCCTTGTCGACATAAAATAATAATGGTTCAATAATAAAGGTTCAATCGAGTTTCGAAGGTTGACACCGATTTCAATTCGATGATAACCGTTGTTATTATTATTTCGGCAGTGTAGCGGAAGGATAATGATTGCCTCCTGCATAAATTAATGACACGGGAAAGCTCGGTTTGCATCTAGCCCAAAGGCAAGGCAAAGATCGAACTGCAAAACAAGCACTGCGCGGAGTGCGCACAGTGTTCACAAATAGATAAAATCGCAGACAAAATTTGCAACGCAAAATATAGTGACAGCATACAAAATGTATTTGGTACAAGTGACATTATTTTCCGATGGAAGGCTATATGCGATTGTGAATATCACACTTGCTGACCTAAGCAATTCCTGTTGAGCAGCAAAGATTGCTATTTTAAACGCGAAGGAGTAATTATCGCAAACTTATCTCATCTCGCACCAAATCTAGCCAATAATGTCGTATCCTTCAACAAATGAAGCCTTCCGTCAAAAAGAGGTTTGATGCATTCTTTGATAGCGACGAACATGGACATGGGCAATGGGCATGGTATAGTACATAGCAATTCAATGTCGGACGCTTGTCTGGGTCCCGCCTTCCCCACGTCTCTGCTCTTGCGGCGTCTTATAAAAGTGCCCGGAGAATGGCCAGATGAAGAACGAATACAAGGAAATGAGGAAAAAGCCGAAATTCAAGATAGAACACTGTCATATCGGCCGTAAATACTATAGTAACACAAGACTGAGGTGGATGTTACATTTAGAAACCGCACTTGGTCGCTTCGTGGCATCGCGCTATCGGCAGTTCAAGTGGTCATATTGTTCAAGTGTTCATACATCTCATTCTGTCTGGTGTGTTGCATAGTACATTCTCTGTCTTCAGCGGAAAAAACATGAGAACCTGTGATGACGTAGGAGACTACAGATTTGCCCGTGACTGATATTTTTCGGAATATCATTTCGTTACGTGCTGGCACGCCAATGCGTTTCATGCCAACAAATAGCGTCTAATATCGAATTATTAGTCACAAACGCAGTACACGTAATAGATGAACACGTCACAAACTATCCTATCTGATGTCGCTTGTGATATTCGTTTCGATTTCAACGACTGAAATTTGAAGGTGCTTCATGCTAGATAAGATGCAACACAATTGTAATATCTCATTGCATTGCTATGGTTCCTAGAACGATTATTGTGTATAGGTGGCCGTAGTGTATGTCTCACGTGGTAATATCAAACTACGCTGATACTCGAGACGTAGTAACATATTTACTGCCTTATTTGCAGCAAGCTCGTTGAGACTACCAGCGTCGTTCACGTATCTACGTAAATACGCAGGACAGCTGACCGTTTCCCGTGATTACATTGAGCTTGTTGGACACATATTTCAAGTAAATAATAATTGGTGCGCGGTCCTGTAGTGACATTTGCGTACAAGATAAACATAAGGGTATATGGCGGTGGAATGTGGGGGATGCTAATGCACTGATAAACGCCAATTTTTCCGTAACGGAGTGGATATTTTGGCATTTTAGGGCAAAAATTATGTTATGTCGACGTATTGTTCACAACCTTGGACAATTGAAGTGAATATGACCAGAAATTATGACTGCAATTTCAAGGCGGGTGAATTTCTAAATTCAGATCCCAAACAGCCTTAAATAACCGGTATACTGCCGTTAATCTGAGAACGAAATACAAACGCACTGATAACATTAATCAGCATACAAACGATAAAACCGATTAGTTATCAACCGACTTGTATTAGTCTAGCACAAAACTAACCTGTGTGGATCAAATTTAGCATATTTCTGCCATTCGGTAGGGTTGCTTTTGTATTCTCCCATATACTTTTTGACCTGGTCCACGTCGACGCGATCCTCGGCGAAAAGTATCCTCAGTCCTTCGACCATGTTATCCAGTGTATTCGGCTCGGGAAGTTCGACGGGTTTCTTCTTGGCATAGAAGACCTCTTGTTTGTCCTCCAACCCGAAATGACTCGTGTCCATTTTCTCAATTTCCAGCGCCATGTCTACAGAGCTGTGGTAAGTTCTGTTAATTATAACAAGAAATGAACACAACGTTATCGTGTTATCGGTATGACTACTCATTTCGCACACCTTGATAAGCCATTGGCAAATAAATACTATAAATCAGAGAAGTACGGCATTGTAATTCGCTTCGCCCTTACGAAACCATCCCTATAATTACATCCCAGAACTTGAGAAGAAACAATAATTAAATTGATTATTTTCCCATTCAAAACATATGATAATTATCTATAGAACCAACTGAAACACTGCAACCATAAACAGCAACACGAACATGATTGGAAATACAGGTGAGTTACATCGCAATTCTGGTCAAAAGCAGCCCCACTTGACACGTTTATTCAACAGTTCATTGTGAAAGGTCCTCACTGATGCATCGTGAAGAAAGAATCACCAATGTGTGCAATCCTGTGCATTGTGCAACCGTAACGATGTCAATAATTCAAATATAACGGCACTCGCTGACTCATTCGTATTCACGAGAAATGTCGGTGCTAGTTGACACTATCCCTACATCCTGTCGTCAAAACCTCGGACCAAGCGCGCACCTTTTATATTTTGTATAATATATTGAGAGTGAGCCCTCAAGCTGTCTTTCGAATGTTTCCGGATCTTACTAAAATTTACGATTACTGAGATAGCCATTTAGAGCGCTGTATCTACTGATCAGAGCGGTACGTCCACGTCGTTCGTGCGAGGTGCACCGTTCATAAATCCGTTGCTCGCTAATACAACATCGCCCGATACAGACACGACAACGCACAAAACTACACAGCGTGACTTCCATTCGATCGTATACCAACTCTGACCATATCAATATTCACAATACACTCAACTTGTACAGTACACGAGAGAGATAAGACAGATCGTCAAGAAAAAAATGGAGGATCCGAGACGAGCAACCCGCCTCTGAGTGTTATCGGTAATACCGAGCTCACGTGCAGTCAATTCATCTCGCGCCGTTTAGTATGCCGTTATATGACGCTCTACTTCCGGGTATGATATCGGTTTGCATGAGCAATTGAGCATGTACAATGTGCAAGAGAGCTGATCCCTTCGATGTTGAATTGCGAAATATTTATCCTTATGCGAAACCGATGAGTGAGAAATAAGCAAGTGATATAAAAAAAACCTTCACAGTATTTCTGCAAAGTGATTGATATCGAAGTCAGAAAATGAAATCGATGTTGAAATGGTGAGCTTCCAATCAATATGGTTTGATTATATTGACACGCCTCCGGGCCAATGTTCCCTCTGATTTTTCACGAGTCTGCGCGCTCTCACCAACTCACTGCGCGGACCCTTGGACAACAGTTCGTAACGACTAAACAAAAAGATCATCACTTCGGCTTTCTTGTGCGCGGCACAGATTTTTCTGTGCGCGGCGACTTTGTCATCATTGCGCGGCCGCGCACGCGCCCAGCTTAGAGGGAACATTGCTCCGGGCCTATACCTAATCGGCGGCTCTATTATCTTTGAACGCTCAAAACAAAAATGTACAATGCGATACATGGGAGATGGGACACAATGAAATGTAATGAAATGGTGCCTAAACGAGTACGACAAAGTACATTCTCTCAATCTGGCAGCCACTTCTTGCCCGCCGTAGCAGTATCCGATCTCGATCGTTCGACCGTCTTTATTTATAGACGCTCTTCTTTTTACACTGCAGGAAGAATTTACTTGCTCAGTTGCTCTCACAAGGGGTTGCATAATTCGTATTCAATGTTAGTCGCAATGGTCAGCTCTATGGCATAAAGACTAATAAAACCAGATACGTTCAAGGTATAGTCAGCATTAGGGATGGTGTGAACTTGAGGTTCACGTTCGCGTTCTGTGTGTGAACCTCGGAAATTTAGAGGTTCACGTTCACAAACGAACCTTGGTAGGTTCTGCACTGTGAACCTTTTTAATACATTATAATTTAGACGTCATTATAACATCTTTGGTGGAAATTTATTGCATTTCAACTGCGGGCCACTCTATGCATGGTATGCATGGCCCTGGCAGCATAAAAAAAACACTAAACGAGCATGCACCTTGACAATAACAAACTTTACCTACTTTGCTACAAAAGTTTGCTCGAAATATCGAGCTTTCCAATTTGTGAATAATTGGTGACTCTCTGCTGTGACCTTGACTCGCAATCACTCAACATCAAGAGCGAAATACGCTACATTTAGGTAGTCAGCGAATGATGCTTATTCAACCAATGAATGGAATTGATATCGTTGTCTGATGTAAAAAGTCTAACAAGCGTACGGGGTCCATCTCGACTTCATATGTTTATTGTATCATAAAAATTATATTCGTGCGATGGGGGTGTTGGCTACTGCTGTATAACTTGTTAGTATCAGTAGCCAGAATATAGAAACCCGTTTTACACTCTGCTCATTATCAACTTAGCAATACACCGAATACATTGTCCGGTGTGGCCTTGACAGTTAAGGCGTAAGCTTATATTCCCTTGCAAGTCCTCGTCGAAATTGTTGGCAAAGTGACTGAAGATATTGGTTTTATGGGATTATTATATCATTTGATTGCTCCAGTTGACACATTTGGCGACGTTTAAAAAGTCAGTATATACTTCAGCAGTGTGGCCCGAATCGTTGCTAGGTATCGTATACGTACATTAATATACATCACCTGACTGAATTGTAGGGTTGGAATCATCAATATGACGTCGTGTGACATCATGAAGTCCACGTTCGCGTTCACGCAGAACTTTTCAAAAAGGTTCGCGTTCACACGAACCTGAACCTTTCAGAGGTTCACACCATCCCTAG
>KE603740.1:0-11559 GCA_000444245.1 Botryllus schlosseri
TCAAAAAAGTTCGCCTTCACACGAACCTGAACCTTTCAGAGGTTCACACCATCCCTAGAAATTAGAAAATATACACATAATTTATTTACTTGAAGTTTGCGGTATGACCAAGACTGGGAGGTAGATGACACGGGGTGATCATTAATATTCACAGAACATGTTAATGGCACTGTATGCGGTGTGATCATGTCATGTTTGACTCAAACTATTATAAATTAGATCCCTTTTGAATATCCATATGCCACATCAGTCGGCATTTACTTCTTTCGTGCTCTGATTTCTAAACAGGGCATAACCAGATCAGAAATTTGACCTCGTTCTCTCAGTTAGTAATGAAACGGCGATATAGCTAATGTGCCACCATCTATATACGATTCTATCAGAGGCGTAGGACAATAGAACAGTCACATCTTGAAAATATTTGATAATTTTATAAACTACACAATTATATATAAATATATATACATTACATCACGCCACAACCCTGTTTGTGTTGACGTTTAATGGCAAACGTTAAAAATGTAAATGCTGACAGATGAACGTTAGGTCGGTCGAAAACTAGTCTGTTAGCACAATAGTTATTACCACTGATCTCGTGGCATATATAGTTTTACGACTGCACGGTGCACATTGCAAAACTAAAATCTAACGTAAAACATCTAATTTATAGGCGTATGAGTGTTGAAGGTAAACCCAGCGTCGTCACGTTCGCCTATAGTACGGACGCAAACTTGCGTCATTCACAGATAAAGCGACGCCAGTCTGCAAACGTACCGGTAACTTCGCACCGGAATGGGTTTGACGATCGGGAATCGCGACCCAATATTGGTGTTTAACACAAACATGGCATGTTGGCACAATCTACTCATGTGAAAATAAAGAAAAGTACAAAGTCACAAGGGTACGTGAGAGGCGAGAATAGAGTCCTCCGTCCACGTCACTCTTATACAGCTTGGGTAAAATTCTAGTTGTCCTATTAGTCGAATTAGAGCGAAATAGAAGTAATCTAATCTAACTTGTGAAGCGTTTCCAAGCTCTAATTTCAATTTTAATCTAGTTTCTGAAAATGCTAAAGAGAACTGTATGGTGCAAAACGAGCAAAGCTTTCTGCACACAGACATTTGCCATTCTTATGTTAAGGAATATTAATTCTGATTTGATACGAACTGAACGTGACTCAATTTCGAAGTTTTCGCTAATTCAGTTGTTCTAAGTCTAATCTAAAGTGCAAAAAATCAGTAACTCTATTTCTAATGGGTCATTTCTGTAGCACTGATCGAGGGTTTATATCTGTGCATTGGTGCAGAGGTATACGGAATACCGGTATAGACCGAAATTTGAAAATATCGCCCATGGTATCGCAAAAGGGGTTGCTATCTGGAAGACAGTATTGCCGTCCGGGATTGATTCTATGACATCGAATTGAAACTGATATTCATAATATCACATACCAATCCATGACGCTTGCGCTGATCTCTATACTCCTAGGCAGATTAATGTTTTAATGGTGTTGTATTAATTATAAATATACTTCTCGCCTTAGTATTCTCAGCATCATTTTGACGCGCTAATCACAAACACACACACAATATGAAGGAGTTTCACAAGCCCAATCTTTATGTTGTTAGGTGACTGCGGATAAGATTTGGCGATGTTAATAAATCTCCTACTGAACACAGAAACACTGAGCCATGTGGGCATCTATATAATACAACTTTATTGAAATAAAACAACAACAACGTAACACAAACGAGAAACGGAGTCAAGCTGATGCAGTTATTCAAATTGGCCGGTATCGGATTAATACCAGTCTATTTCCCTATCACTTTTGTAAATCACATTCATATGTCGCAGTCGGATCATACAACGAATCATGCTGATTCACCATCAACGACAAATCAAATACAGGCAAAACCAATGTCTGACCCCGGTCTGAAGAATTAGAAAACGCAACTATTTCGAGATGAGATAACCGAAGGCCAAAGAGATCCCAGAATATTCGGTTACTACTGATCAGATTATTGCCTAAACGGTAGGCGTCTAGCTTCTTGCTCGATTGTTTTTGTTTTTGTTGTTGTTTTAGTAGTTATGGTGTTTCGGCTACTTGTTCATTTTACAACAGGCCGATATTCTACAATGATTCTGCCGTCTTTCCACACGGCCCGATGTCGTCTTGTAGGATTTGTAAGGCACCGCTTACGCGAATCAAGTGACAAGGAGGACTCTAGATCAACCTCCAACACTTAGGTGATTGCATAGTATACCTATGTTTAAATTATTTCTGTACAAATAAGTCACAACCGCGAGATTGACACGGGCCAATGGGACGTGAGTCGTATACAATCCAATGTTATTAAGGGTACAGGTGAACAATCGCAGGGAAAACGCCCCGCCAACCTCGCGCTCCCACGCCGTCAAATCACAACACCCTCGAATTGTATAGAGAACTCGCACATGGTCGTTGATTACCGACAATGGATATTGATTAAGGTCCCGGATGTTCCGATCTCAAGAGGCGTGAATTCGTTTACTTAACGGGTAACAACTGTAAACCAAAACAAAACCAATACTCACCAGTCCATGACAGGTTGAAAGCGCCACCTTCGAATCTGGATGGCCAGCCACGTGTCCACGGAAGTGACAAGACCACTTCGAGCCCGGCGTAAAGGAAGAGAAAGGCTTCTCGCTGCGGTTCTTGTCGAATCGCTCCACCACAAAGTTTTCAGCTACGAGATCCCCATTCTCGGTTAGATTCAAAGTTAAGTCCTGTCCTTTGACGGGGAGCTTGTATAATACTCTTCTGTTTTTGCGAAAGTTTTGCTCTAAATCACGCTTTCTGCGAAGGTTACTTCTCGTTGTGAGAAAGTTCAAGTTGTTGGACATGAAGTTTCCGTTCGTATCCAGTCGGGTTGGATGCACGATTTCGGCGCTACTGGCGTCGATAGGATCTTGAACAAATGGCGTATAGCTTCCGAGGCCTGCAAGGTTATAGTTGGCTGTAACATCAATAAAGTAATGTCGGATTCGCACGGCCAAGCTGTCACAAAATGGACTATTTTTGCTACAGAACTGAGCAACTGAATATTGCTATGTCAGATATTGACCTTACAGTCGACCTTTGATGTGTATTTATTTATCAGTTGAACTCATTTCAATCACGTTTTGTTTTCAGCTACATTCATTCGAAGAGCTATATCACGTTGCTGGATCGCCCGGTTACACAGGATTGATATCATGGAATTGTAGTTGATATAACATCTGCTACACCATAAGACCATCACATAGCCTATGATTTAATGTGGGTATACATGAATAATAGATGACCGTGACCGCATATGACTACCATGCACCCTTGAAGAGGGTCTCTCGCGTGCGTCGAATTTGTATATAAATGAGTCTGGACCATATCGAAACGGCCAAGGTGATATCTGACACGTCAACCCGAAGTAATAATTGAAATATCGTTTCCAAAAATCGCAGTGTCTGATAATGTTTCGATAATTTTTTACTGTCGCGCCATTTGATGACGGAATATACTGACCATTGTAGTGCCTCTGCAAGTCAATACTTCAGTACACGTTGACCAGATCAACTCGATTGTAAGCCGTGTCATATTTAACGTCTTCACTAAAAACTTTTATCAACCAGGGAAAATACACCGGTATTGTCGGTATGATTTCATTTGATGACAATGCGTTTGCACTCTGCATATATGCTGTACGCCGACAGGTACTATAGTACGCCTATATGATATTGATATCGTTGCTGATGCTCTATTATAGAGATAAACTGTCATGTTTTACGAGTGTGACCATTTCGTATGTCTGTTGATTCTTTTCGTGGTTACAAGTGGCAACGTCAATCGGTCATACTGCAGACCCGACATTATGTCAACCGGTTGTGATATAAACAAGAAGTGACCGAGAAATGTTTCGTATTAACGTTTATGACGTGGTTAGAGAATTTTAAAATCACGACAAACGATAAGACGGCTCGACGTGGCACATAATTTAAATTTTCAACAATGTGCTATACCTTTTTTCAAGCCTGTGGATAAAAATGAGAAGTTAACGACGTTTATTCTATATTATCTGTCGTATTCTACACAAGTTTAAGTAATAATATGCAAATACGTTGATATTTGTCTAACCTACACGTATCCTGAGATTAATGTTACGTTCAAAACATTGAGTCAAAATACACCAATTTTGTACTTTTCCAGTGTTCAATAAAAGGCAATGACATTATTTGATTCGGAACCATTTTCATATAATAGATGCAATTCTCTGGTGGGCCATGCAGAATGTAGATATTCTTTTCATTCGCTCGTGGAAATCAAATTTAATTCATCCGCCTGACGACATCAACTGAAGAACTTCAGTATAAGACTGAATAGTATAACCATATTGAAATAAACCCTAATATTTTCGGCTGATACTCGTCAGAGCTAATCGTCAGAAACTATAGCAGAGCATTGTAAATACTATTGCATATCAGCCGAAAATACTCGGGTATATTTCAGTATGAATTTACTGTTCAATACGATAGCAAATCGTAAATATCTAAAACATGCACGATATACCTACGTATACGTAGCTGTTGCTACTGTATACGCAACCCGGTGGATATTTCACCCAATTTCTGTTGAGCCAATTCCGCTTGAATTGGGTACGATTCTATATAGTTACTAATCCAATTTTTAACCATGGCGGGAATATAGCAAGTTGGAAAGTGACCATTCTCTAGTTCAGAGTCTCAGTTCCACGATCTGCGGTTATGGTCATAGCCTTTTTTTAGCTCTCGCACATCTAACATTTCAAAATGAATTTAGCGGACCACTGTTCGAGATAAATCAAGGTACACGTCGAGTCAATCAAATCATATCGCTTTGATATTAATAATTAGGTTACTGATTTTTATTCACGCAAGGCAAAACTAACACGTCACATCGTAATACCAGAGGGAACGGCCTTTAACGCAGCTACGTAATCCTCAGCTGAGGACCATAAGAGGATTTGTACCTAAATACAATCACAAAGCAGGGTCGGGTTCGTCCCAGTTCGAAAAAGAACTGTAATGAATGCCATATGTAAAGAAGGCCCTCAATATAGTACAGTCTAAGCCGATACTGATAAAAAGTTTTTCTAAGAATACTCATGTCCGGCATTCTTGCGCTGAGTAATCCTTGTCGAGTGAAAGTCAAAACCAATAACTATACCAGTTGAAGATCGTAACGTGTAATAGAAGTGTGTTACGCTAGGTCCTTGAGGTAGACATTGTGGCAATGTCAAGAAGTATTGGCTACTTCATGTTTTATTTGTCATTATTTGCAGTGTGTCGTTTATTCATCACAAACACATTAGGCGAAACACTATTTGCCTTGCCTGCTAAGTGCTGATGTCTTCCGGGCAAAATTTTCCATGTAGGCTACGTTGAACGAAAAATAAGTTCAACGTGAGAAGAAAATTGTAGCTATCTAACTAAAGAATAAATATATGAGCAATTACTGACATTCGGTGATATGACGTATTCAAATATCTGCGTTTTATGCACTCGGAGCCAAGGATTTGATCAATCGTGACTTTGAGATTAATAGTTTTAATTTTTATTTGATTTGAGAAAAGGTTTACTTCGATATAAATGGCTCTGTGTAATATCATTTTATTGCTCTTTTGTCGCGAGCCGCGAGGCCTTATTAACCACGATACATTCCTCCAATAATTTGAAATGGATGTTGTAGAATGCCACTCTTTGCGCTATTCGTAGATTTGGCTACATAACTCAGTATACATTTGAGCAGTACTGTAGTACTGGTACACAAGTATCCATCCCCAGATCAAAGACGAAAGAGATCTGTTTCTGAACGTTAAAGAATTGCGTGGATTCGGGCTTACGGTCCTTTTATGGGCGATTTTGTGTCTATCCAAGTACACTGCAGTAAAGATATGCTTATACAATGAAATGCACTAGTGACTGCCAGCTCGCCACACTATATAGAGATTTCGTAGCTTGGCTAATATTCGGCAAAGGCACTAGTCATTAATATGCGTAATTGCACTGCATATGCTGTCAATGCGGATGAACAGAAAGATAGACGATTCCACTCCAGAGTACAAGTACCGGGTCTCGGCTCCGCCAAGTTGCTATGTGTTTACTGTTTATCTGTACCTCTCATCGCCGATCCCGCTGTCGAATGTGGACACAACCTTATCAGAGCAAAAACCGCGAACTTTATCAAATGCCCTTCCGTGACGCATAAGCTGTAAGCCCTACAAATAGTCGATACATGCTATTGGTATTGTCATGATAATAATGAGACTAAACGCTAAACGGACTCGTTGACAAGCTTCAGGATGTGCACGACACATCAGTAAAGTTTGGCTTTTTTCAGAAATTATATACCCGTCACGTGTTATTGCAGATTTTCAGTCATTAGTAGGGCTATTTGTTAAGTTATTCTTAATTCCAGCATCATTTACTTGTCTTGGTTTAATTCAGGGTTAATTAGTTCAAAAATACCGTGAATCCTGATATAGTATTACTGCATTAGGAGTCAATGTCTTTACAACACTGCGCCGTTAGATTAGCGGTGCAACTGACAATGTCGACTGCAGAGCAGGGGTGTTAGCTCAACTGGCGTCGCGGACCGGATCGAAACCTTTTAATCGCTTGTGGGCCGAACCAGTGAAATATTCCAATATTTTACGTCAACATCCATGCTACTGGATGCCAGGGTTTTGCACTTTAATACCAAGCATATGCACATAATGGTATATTATATTATATTAAGGATCATATGGGCTCTATTCTAGGAACACATCGCAAACAACGTAATTGGCAAAAATGCGATGTTTAGTCGATTGACAACAGTTATAAACCGCTAAAACAGTGGCTCTAACGACGATATCAGTTGGCATATATGCTCCCTTTGTCTTAGTGCTAATCTGGCGTTAGCCCTGCGTGTATACGCTGTAATGAATACAGGAGATTCAACCGTAAACACCGGCGTTGAAATTTAGTTTATTTGTTATTAAGTCGCGATTCGGGTTTCTCTGGAGATCGGGGACCTTTCGAGTCAGAGCAGTGATACAGCAGTGCGACCACAGACATTTAAATTATCTTTTTGCGTGACTATTATATTTCCATGTAACGTGAATGTAACGGTTTCGCATTGGCGTTTCTCGTCTGTGAATACCTACTTTTTCGTTCATTTTACCATGAATTTGTGAACTCAGCGTGCACTTTTTTGCCTTCTCTGAATTGGGTGCCAATGTCACCGACTTTTTCCTAATGGTGACTAGAGTGAGATCACAGCTCCGCTGTTGGATGGCCATAGAGATTATTCGATGGAAGTTTATTTACTAAAATCTTAACATTTGTTGGAAACGAATGGATAACACAAGACTTTTGCAATCTACTCAGAATCGGTTCGCAATCCGGATGAAATTGTCTGTCGGACCGGAAGCGGCACGCGGGCCGTATGTTTGACACCCCTGCTGTAGCGGGTTACAATGTTAAGTAAGCGTTAATATATCTGATGGACTGTCAATAAGAATTACCAAAACAGCAGCTATGCTCATCTCAATCCAGTATCTAATATGCAGCATTTCTCGTGAGTCAATGACCACCACATGCATATCTACTCGATTTGGTAACCAAGGAATTTCTAGACCTAGAGACTGGTTTCAATGCCTCCTGTGTGATTTAGTCAAAAACACGCCCTTCTTATATTATATCTGGTGGATATAGTTCGGCGCGCTGTTATGCGATTAGACAAACAATTTGAACTTGACACACAAAAGGAAGCGGGCGATAAGCTTGTTAGAATTATGATTTTAGATGCTTACGTCATGTCGTGAAGCCCTTAATTCAATTAACCGTATCTTGGGGGTCAGCTTACAAAGATCGGATGTTGGGCTCTTCTTTCTGCGTATTATCCCTCGCAAGGTGATGTCATATCGCTCAGAATTACTTTAATCGAAGCGATGTAGCCTACGCAAGACGTGAGAGGACATGGGCCAATAGAGAACTCCGAATGATAAAGACAGGTGTAGGCTAGTCAGCAGGATGAAGAGCAATGCTATCGCTGTAGCTACGGCTATTATTTTACACAAGTTAGCATTTTTGTACTACACATAGACTAAATCCTGAGAAAATCAAAGTTTTGTTACAATTAATAGGCTAAACGACGTTTCACGGTTGCGATGTGGCGTTCTGGTATACTGACAATGTAATATTCGCGATCGCACGTTTCGCTTCCGTCCAATACTATATTCGATATCATTTGTAAATAAATAATGTGAATTCGTTGGAAACAGCTGAAGTCATGCCCGCGTACTAATATATGCCGACACCCATATTGAACGAATGCCACACTTATCGGTATAGATATCAGATAATACCCGATGTTGCGAATGGTAAGTCACCATGACTTCAACAGGTTTATGGTATCATCCCGAATTATAAGTAGGGTTAGGATACCTTTTTTTCTATTTACACATAATGCAATCCATCACTTTGGCATGTGCACTCGTACAATGAAAAGACAATTAGACATACAACCCAAATGACCTTACCCATAATAATGAAGCAATGTTATTTGAATCTACTAATGGTGGAAAAAGGCTGAAATTTCCAACGCCGAAGTATCTATTTCGGGATGAAAGATTTAAGAGTTCACAAGGTCACAGCGTGGCAACTATGAAGTTGATAACTCCCAGAGGGGTAAATGTTGCAAAGCTTTCATATGTCAATATATCAATTAAGCTCGGGTGTCTTATCGTTCCCGTAGCGCTCTGAGATATCAAATCCTTCGAAATTCAAATTCACCAATGCTTGAAGCGAGGTTATGCGTGGCGTTGCATAGATGATAGCCTGCCCTCATGTAAACTTGTAAGTTAAAAGACGGCACCGACATAGGCGTAAAAGTACTAATTTGACCACGTATAATTCATCACATTCGATATTAAAGTTATACCACGCAGTGCTCGAAACAGGTCAGAAACCAGACACGACGTTTCATGAGTCACCACTGCTGATCAAGTGGATATCTCTATTCCTGTAATTATTCCATTCAAATATACTTCAATTCTTGTTCAAACACGGCTCGTACTACATTACACTAAAACCTCGTATCTTAACGAGATTGTATCAAACTAAACTCCCACTCGAGTCTTGATTAACAAACTGAATTGGCTGACTTCAGCATGAATGTGGAGTCGAATTTAAACATTTCTAACGATGATAATTAGGATCAAGGTGGAGTTTGCATTGTGAAGATATTTAGTAACAGTTCCCAAGCGCGTTATTGCAGCCAAGAAGAGGCTCCTCAATCGGTGTGGCGAACCCGAGGACATCTTAGGGTCAAGCACGTGCGGCCGCATGTAAAATTCCATGTCAGTACATGATACCACATACTTTCCTAATCGTAGTGGACAATGATCCCTATGTAAGCAAGATAAAAATAATCAGGGCTATCTAATTTCCATTAGCCTATATATAAGAAGTCTTACCTTCGGTGATAAATTTTACGATAAGTACAATAGAGAAGATATTCATCTGAAATGGCATTGCCGACATTGGATGATTTGGACATTTATGTTTCTAAACACAATACACAACGTTGCGTCAAATGATACTAAGATTAACTTGGAATTCTTACCTTGTGTCAATACGATCTTGTGATCGGGGTTACGCTTTCCACTTCTAGCTGGTTCGATAATTCCCTCCAAAATTGACCGTTTCGAGTAAGCTACCATGCGGCAAAAGTTCTTTGAGAGTCCCGATCCAGGAACTTGAAAATACCAGACGACCTGTCTCGTAGGTAGCTATATATCCCAGGTCGATTCGATTAAAAGAAAAGACTATTTTCGAGGATCGCACTTAATCGGAACTCTTGGAGCTGTCTTTGTTGGCCAACCGAAGTCCGACTTCATTTATCCGATCAGAGAAGCCTTATTATTCAGGTAGTTCCAGGACATCGTAAGAGACTTTTGCTAGAAAAAGAAACGCACATAACAAATGGGTTATTAATCATCAGAAGGGCTGATTTCTCTTTGTTTCCCACTAGAAATAATCTAAAAGGCTTAAGCCGAATTATAAGGCTATGGGATTTTTGAGACTACAGTCTNANACTTGCGCTGGTACATTCTACTAACCAGAGTTCCACAGATAATTTGGGTAGCTGAATTTTCNAGATTACCAGTCGGTTGTTTTATCTCGCTAAAGGCGGAGAGATATCCGATGGGCTTTGAGAGTACAGCAGCCCACATGAAGATTNANTNGAACGANAGAGGGTATCATTTTCGGATTATTTCCCACAAGATTGTTTGAAACATGTCATAGGTTAGGGAAACGGGGATGCNATGGTGATAAGAGACACGCGAGCGTTCAGCGTGATCNCGTGCAATTAATTTCTGATTAAAGGCGCTAATTCCGCGTAGTTAGCAATCGTTATGCCCTTGGCNTCGATGCGAGNTCTGTTTACATCTNTAATCNAANTGTATTTATATCTATGATTGATCGTCACCGATAGTTTNAAATCCAAGAANGAATCATGTGNACTTCCAAGGNTTAGCGGAATTGAACGGGGGTCGAAGGATTGCAACATAGCGACTTAGCACACAGGAAACGACGCACGAAACCACATACAAACCGCTAGTNGATAACAATNATAATATTCTATNATTAATTGAGATTTAGGACNATAACCTCTACGAAAGTAGATATCAAAGTTTGAGNATGCAACTTTGAAGGCGGATGCTACTGCTCTATCAAGGTATCAGNCACACAACACACATNCCACACAAGCATANGCAACGCCTAAAAGCAAGAATTAATCGTGCTCTTCACCCAGCGATACAAGCGCCGCCATACCACGATGCCGTTCTGGCAGTTATTCCCTTCGCNGTTTACTATTCNCAATTTGATTTTGCACTTTTTCTTTGATAACCAATGCGGTGTAATAGCGCCAGCAGTGGTATGCGAATGGAGGAGAGTGCGTTATACACTACAGNACAACCATAGTGTCCTATATGGTGTCGACACAGNCAAATCTCACGCCTCAGTGAAATTGTATCACGTCACAATTTCCATTTGGCTACAGGCAATTTGACGGTCATTTTTGACCGGCTTGCCGAGCATTCAATTTGGTAAAACGGCCATCAATCGAAAGCTGACTATCTGCACTGATTACGAATATAGAAATTTTATTCCGCTCGTGTACCTGGCAGAGATGAGCGGATTTGAAATTTCTATGTCCTAATCCAATCCAAATCCGAACCTTAAAATCCAAATCCAAATCCTAATCCATAACTTTTTCATATTCAAGTCCATGTCCAATCCTAATCCGATTTCAACTGGAAATTCAGAAAAAATAATAATTTATGCAATGGAGGGATTCGAAAATTTTCTTTCACAACCAACGATTCACTTGATTCAAGATAACTTAGTAACCATAAGTACATTAATAACTGATCTGAATAAAGTTTGTCGCCATTTGCCACACGACATTTCAATCTCCCAGAAAATAGTTCAATCCAATCCAAATCCTAATCCGTC
>ATSW01112084.1:0-10594 GCA_000444245.1 Botryllus schlosseri
ATTGTAACTAGTGGACCTGTGACGTGCCACCATTTTATGTAGAATATTTTAAAATCTACTGAAGATTGATCTGATATCAGACATTTGAGCCGTGTAGCCTAATCCTGGTTTTGATAAAATCGTCATAAGTATAGGCTATTGTCATTGCCAACTTCAAATTAAATCAGCGTTAGATTTTGCCTTCGATTATTATTGGAACGTATCAATAACAACATAAGTATAATCATTATTGAGCTATAGTAATAGCATTGCTTCCTAATCTTTTTAGCAATCGTACCCCATGTACTTCCAATGAGATTTCCCGTAGCCCCTGTCCATTTTCAGCACAATTTCTGATGGTACCTATATTAAAATCAGAAAGCGTATATTCACATAAAATCGCGCGTAGCGCGAAGCCTATTTTCCAGTTGAATTAAATTGGCCAAGAACATATTCCACAACATATAGGCCTCATTCCACAATTCATCTCGCACACCCTGATGTGGTGCTTCGTACCCGAATGGGGTCTACGAACCATGGTTAAGAACCGCTGGAATAGAAATGTCCAATCGGCGAATAATTCATTGGTGTTACAGCTGTAGAGCGTACTACTACCCTACTCGCCACCGTTAAGAACATCGATAAAGACAACAAACAACACCCAGCATGTAACCAACTATACGTCACGGGGGTCATAGAATGCCACTGGTTGCCATACTGACCTGATTAGATAGCTATATAGCCTACGCAGCGCAAGCTACAACCTTTTGATATATTACTATTCCCATGACAGTTTCATAGATTGGTACGTCCGCCGGATTAATAAGTCGCCGTTCCGAGTCGGAAGTCCTTTTCTGATTTTTACGTTTGACCCGACTCAACTCGAGTCAATTACCCAATCAATTCNAAATCGANTAATTTTACGANAANGTCGCACCAAACCAAATCACAATTTTNAGTNACGAATCANCAACGGGTCATGTTTTATCGTCATGAACNAGATATGTGACGTAANCTNATATTCTACCACATGGTAGCTTTTAAAAGTGATNTGANAGTGAAGTTTGTTGAGATGTCAGTGATTTTCATAGTAGTTTTAGNGTGAAATGTAAGTTCTCATACCTATAAAAAATATATCGCACTTGAATATCTTGTTGAGTACTTGAAATTCCAAAATGTCGTCGCGGGCCGCACAAAATGCTCTGGCGGGCCGCATGCGGCCCGCGGGCCGCGTGTTTGAGACCTCTGGTCTAAATGATGCAATTAGTAATCCCCGTAGTTTTGTGCGAGCCAAAAAGCCACCATGATGACAGATATTTTCACATGAATGAGATGTAAGGCTGGAACTAAAACAAGAAGTCATAGCACTTCCTCAACATTGACTCTGCTTTACAGCCAATTAACCTCTCTGCTGAAACTCCAGTTGCAGCTTTATGTCCCTGCCAGATCTGATTTCGAATGATGCTACGATATAGGATGTAGTGGAAAATGAAGATGGCAATAGTATATACTATAGCAAATGCATTAACATCGACTCCACAACATTATTGCGAATACAGATTGAACCAACGCCTTTACCTCAAGATCAGCTACCAACGAAGGTATTGACTTGGGTTGAGACGACAAAAATAAACTACGGGGATAACTTGAAAGTTATGTTCACGAACGTTTTTAGATCAAGGATAAGCATGAGCATAAAAGTTCAGTACCATCGCTTCCCCGAAAACCTGGGATATACGGGGTGAAGGGTTCCTCCTATAAATTAAATAAATTGAAGAGAGATATCAAGATAATTGGGATGCTCACATTATGACTGATTACTTTCAGCTGCCTATTGCGAATCTGTCCCCATCAAAATCATACACGAGGACTTTCCTGCTGATGACTTCAAGCTAATTTGAGTTAATCACAGGAGTTGTGTCAAATCACTGATGCACATCCCGATATTGATTTATTTTTACTAAAAGATTTGAATACTCTTTGACAGTGCTTTTCAACCTGTGTGACGGTTCGCACTAGTGCGAATGAAAAAAAATTCAGTGCGAATGACGAGCGTGGTGCGAATGGTTCAAATGAAAAATCCGGATGAGTGCGAATGAAAATTGTCCATGTTGCTTACTTTTTCCGACGTGGAATAATTCAAATAAACACGATATTAATACAGTGAGCCCGTAAGTTTTGTCGTTTGGAAGCAATTCTATAAACTTGGTGGTAGCTTCTAGTTCACAAGTGAGGAACGCTCCCGATGCGTGTATAAAGCAAAGTTTGAGATAATATTTCCGCGCAAGAGGATTACGTCACTGCATGGAAAAAAGGAGTTGAATCGGTATCATTTGCTCACTTGCTCGGCAACATCCACCGTGTATGGATATTGCATACGGACCTTGCAGGAATGTAGGTAATAGTAGCTGTTGCCAATGTTGGTTAACAGCAGAATTCTTATGAAGAATATTTATCTTGCATCACATCGAATTATTAAGTCACTGGTCAGTTTATCTATAGTACTGACCAGTGCAATGGCCTGTTTGTAATGCGAACTCCACAATTTAGGCTTAGAAACGCTTTCCTGTTCTTGGACTGATGATCTCAGGCCAAGTCTAGATCGTAAAGACATAGGCCTCCATATAACATATTGGTGATTCCATTAAGCTTGCTGATCAATAGGAAAAGTTTGCCTAGATCGTGTTCGTACCGCCTTTGTACTACAAACTTTGTAATACTCCAAACTCTACCCGTTTAGTTTGAGCAGATGAGCAGTGAGCACCCTTTGCAGAGCAAAATCATATCCACCAAGCCGTATGTCTTACGATATTCCTTATGCAGCCTAAGTAAGCTTGATTAGAATGTTGAACCTTATTACTCTTTATGTATAAGGATATGTGGGATAGTAAAGATAATTTGGCAATATTTCAGTCAGTTTTCCAATATTGATATCATTGATATTGATCGACCTAAGAGCCATCCCGCAGTTGGCTACCCGGGCCGATATAATTGTGTGTTAATCATGAATCTGACCTGGGAAATAATTATTCAAGAAGGTGAAAGTGTTGGCTTTGACAATACAAGGATGCCGAACGTTGTTGTTGAAAGATATGTTGATTTGTGTACTGCATAGATAAGAAGTGAATGAAGCCTAAGCTTATCCATAAACAACAGTCATCAATTACTCGGATTGTGTGGGTTTGTATAACCATGCATTCCTGATTTTACCGCCCACCGTACCATCCGATCGTCTAACATTAGGGTTACCATATTTTGTAATTGGGAAAGGAAGACACTATTTCAAAATTTTCAAACACAGAATACCGGTGGAAAATCCTGAAAAAGTGGTGAATTTTTACCACTTCGTAGTCAGTTGACTAAAATATATCAAAAAGACCAACTTTCGCTCAGCTCTCGAAATACCCGCCGAAGCGTCACTTCGGTGCTGATTTACGGCATCTCAGTCGAATTTTGCTATAAATTTCACCAAAATTCCTAAAAAAGAGGACAAATCTCAAAAAGAAGGATATTTAGGCGTCCTCGGAGGACATTTTCAAAACCCCGAAAAACGAGGACAAATCCTCCTAAAGGAGGACGTATGGCAACTCTTTCTAACATACCTTAGTACGCGAAGCATCTTTTCGAATGTTGTCAGAAAAATGAACCAAAGCTGCTAGTCGCAACATTGATGCTACGATTCAAGTGCAGTTTCACTATTTTGTGCGTTCTAAACGCAAGCACATTCACATCGCGATGACGTAACACGTTGATTTAGTGGCAAAGTGATATTGTTGCGAGTGAATATTGTTCTTGGGTTCGCCCTTCAACCTTCCAAGGAAATCACTGCACGATACCCCTGGAAAATGCAACGAACTACTTGAGGACAACGGGAGTGCGATATCTTTGATTTTTCTACTGTAGTGATTTTAGTGCTTGGTTAGTCAATAATACGATACGCGGAATGCAAAATAATGAAGCTCTGTACCTCCAAGAAGCTCTTCGAATACAAAAGTTATAAGTTCCTTCATATTCTTTTCTTGCATTAAATTTAGGCTGATTGGTGCGAATGAAATTATTTTTCAAAAAAAGGTGCGAATGGAGCTCAAAAAAGTTGAAAAGCACTGCTCTTTGGTAAACAAATATAGTGCTTGGTTGCTTTCTTATGTCGTCGTGTTTACAAATTGTAGGCTCAGTCATACTTGATTGGTGATTACCAAATACTGCTACTTGTTGTTCACTTAAAGCACACTTATCGGTATAGGAAGCTTATTGTCACAAATTACAATATCATAGGTTAATCCGATAAAAATACGTTCGATACGTGGAAAAGAATAGATTTATGCAGCACAGTTTCGTTCAGTCGATCTAATTGTGTTTTCCATTTCTCACATTCGCTTGGTTTCAGTACGGACGGTCCTAGTGAAACATTTGATATTGGCTGTTAGGATACAATGCAACATAGTTTGAATAAAAATAAAATAAAAAAGTCCAAATTCGGTGATATCTTGACAAATAGAGCCAGTCGGCAGTAACCAATGCCATTTTTCGATCTCAGTGCCCCTAATTTACCCTAAAATCATTTTCACCTACCATGGTTAATTTACTAATGTTGGCCAGTGTTATGAACACTTCGATACAGTACTTTTTTTGTAATTAAATATCATTATCAGTGACCATGTCATATAGCTAATAATTGGTCATTATATATTACGTGCATCGGGAAAATTCATATTTTTCTGCATCTACAGATATTTGTATCGATGTATCAAATATTTCGATCGTTCACAAGAACCTGGACCCAAGGTTGCAAAATACTGTTCTTATGAAAACGATGTAGTAAGCGAAATCACGTTCATACATTGATATTACTGGCATAAATGAAACATGTTGGTAGCGATGGGTAACAAAATCATTAAGGCAGGCCATGGTGTAGTATGGAATGGGATATTTCCATACTTCATACCCGCGTCAATCGTTCCCTACTTACAATTTTCCATACCATAGCAACATTCTTCCTTACCATATTTGCTAGTTTTCCCATACTTTCGCAATTGCCCAACCTTTCAGAAAATATTCTATTTTTGATGTGTGGAAATTTTCTGGCGTTAATATCCTAATTATTTTGGATGAAATCATCCATTTAAACAGCTCTGATGCACTAATTCTATCTCTAATTTCTTAGCGTCCTATGTTTGCGATGTAGGTTGCCTAATCATCGAGGACTGAACGTAAAATATATTCGGGATTATTTGCCAATCACAATAAAAGCTCATGACATGTAAAACCAGTGTGGTATAACACACTGCTAACAGTAAAATCCGGAGCTCTCCGGAAAGGAGATGGAATGTTTAACATAGGAAATCGGCGTCCATTTAGCTCATTACGACTATCTCCTGGAATGTGGCCGTGGTCTACATGAGTAATCGAAATGCGGCCGTTGATAGCAAAAATGTTGACCACCCCTGGGCCAGCGCTAGTACTACAAGCTAACCCCTTCAGCTGCAGACGCATCCAACAGAGTTAAAGGGTAGTGGCGCTTTAAATAGCCTATGATGTGATCTGAAATTAAAGGTAGAATTACAATATGTCCACATTGCACAATAGTTAATAGCAATGAAGCGAGTGAATCCACATTTCACAGTAGTAACTATTTGCATTGCTCATAGCAAGAGATACAGGACAACCGCAATGACCAAAGGACCGGGATATTAAGTGGTGACTAGGGCGATTTTTTTACCTAATAATCGAAAATTTTGATTTAAAAAATCAAAATTTTGACTTCACGTATGCAAATTAGGTGTTTCCGCACATAATGTTAAAATAGTACCAGTTATCTTCATTCCTGGCTGGAACTGGCTGTCCTAACGAAGTAGTTTGGCCTGAAAAAAACGTTTTGGCTTAGAAACAGACAAATTTTTACATGAAAAAAAACTAGTTTAATAGTGTAATCTGGCCCTATGAAGAATTCCAGTAGCTACAATACGTATTGTGGTATGAATATTTAAAATTTGTTTTAATACAACGAGACATACTTTCCTACATTCTTTGGACGAAAGGGTATGTCCTTACTAAGAAGCTTGCCAAGCAAGAATGGAGAAAGAACGTTCAACAGCAGCAGTTGTTGGCTGACAACACTTGAGTTGTGCGAACACTACTGGTGACACACCGTGTCGCTTCATTCTGGCGATGTTGTTTACATCACAATTTTTCATCATGCGCTTCTTAATATAAGAATGATGCAATGCCCAAGCAGTCTTTCTTCAGTTGGGATATTGCGGTACGTTGACCATAACACCGTGTCTACCGATTTGTTTTATTTGACAGTTTATGATTCACAATGAGCAGACAATTGGCCGTGTACAACGGTAGCCCAGTTAAGTAGGCTACGAGCTGTAAAATATCAAATGATGAGTTCACCGACAGTGCAAAATCTACGATACAAACGGAATGCAGAGGTCAAATTTTTTTTTACTTTGTTAACAATTTTGACAAATTTTGACCTAACGCTACAATTTCGACAAAATTTTGACAAATTTTGACATGTCAAAAAAAATCGCCCTACGTATGATCTATAATTGATATCGGCGCCAATTTTGTATTATTTATAACGGGGTGAACCAATTAAATCGATTTTGTACTCTCTGGCAGGAAATATGCTCTTGTCCACGTCAAAAGAAATATAATGATTTTGCATTTCACATCTTATATCATTGGGTGGTATATACGAGGGTAATATGATTTCACTTCTAAACACCATTGCGGTAAATTCAACGTCGTTTTAACTTTGAACGATGAATATGAGATCCCAAAAAATAAGCGAACGTCTATTTAATAATCGGACATTCACCATATCTACTCTACCAACAAATTGACAGACACTGCAGAAAGCGCCCTTTTCGACATGTTACAAAAAAAGTATCCCACGTACTCATATTACACCAGATATCGACTGCATATGATTCAACTAAAATATACTGCTGTTATTTCAGGTCAATATTCGCATATAGACATTATCAACGACAGGACATCGAGGCGAACTGCTGATAACGTAACTGGGAACTACAGTAATGAAAATCTACAAGAGCCGAACTTTCGTGTTTGCCCTTCGCTGAGAAAAATACGTGCAAGCGCATATTACACTGGAAACTATCAGATTTTAGTAGAAAAGCAGGTTGAAAAGAAAATTCTCGGATTCCTTTATCGTAGAACGGAGACGATGGTGAAGGAAAATCAAACTCGCCAGGAATTAGGATTTCACAAACAGATTGTGAATGATGGGATGTCCGTTTCGTATGACGAGTTGTTGACATCAATTATTGGAATCAACAGATCTGACGATGCCCGAAATATATCCGTCACTGCTATAGTGGGATCTGCGGGATCAGGGAAGACGACACTAATGCGGAGAATGGCGAACGACTCTGTCAATACATTGACGAAAACTGAACAAGATATTAAATTATCAAGTGGTAGGATTCAAGTCAAAAAATTAGTTCATTACATTGAAGTGAAAGATATTCTATCCGATAAACTTTTGAAGCCATCAAAATTTCTTTTCGGTGGAATTTTCGAATCTGAGAAGAAAGAGGAAGAGGCATACAAATGGCTGTTAAAAAATCAATCGGATGTTATTTTGTATATTGATGGGTTGGATCAAGCAACTTGGGCCATTGGTAAATCAGGCGAAAAAAGTTTGAATGACTTTGAAATGGGGCGCCCATCGGCTATTATGTACAACCTACTTTCTAAAAAGCTACTTCCTGGACTTAAAATTGTCGTCTCCTCTCGAGAGTTTAAAATTTCGGAGTTACCCGTAGAATCACGGCCGAGCGAAATCATTGCTCTGTCCGGATTGACGCTGAAGGATGCGGAAACGCTTTTCGTCTTTGTTGTGGGAGATAACGGGCTAATTATATGGAAAAAGATTTTAGAACTATCACCGAGGTTGCTCAATTTACTTTCAGTACCAGTTTTTCTTTTATTAACGGCCGCTGTGATTTCACGAGATCCGAGTAATATTCCAACTACCGTCACTCAGTTGTACAATAAAATCATGTTGTCTCTTGGAAACGAAAAGATCATTAAAAAACGGGAAAAAATCCTGGAAATTATCGGAAAATTGAAAGCTATGGCGTTTTATGGTATGAAACAAGGAATAGTGGTATTTACCAAAGATCAGTTGGATGAATTTTATATCTCCATCGACGATGCTCAAGATTTACTGATGAAAATTCCCGGCAATAGTTCAGTGAGCAGTTATCTGTTAGAAGGAAATTTCAATTTCTTTTTTTGCCACCAGAGCATTCAAGAATTTCTTGCGGCAAGCTTTGCAGCTGAGATGAGTTCAATCGAATTTTCCATCTTCAATCGTAGACATTTACACGAGAATCGGTGGTCCATAGTTCGCAAGTTCATTTGCGGTATCGTGTTTGACAACATGCCGAATGACCTTCATAATGGTGAGTCTGTACAACACAGTTGTCAGAAATGTTAGCGTAAGACGATTTATTGACGTTATTGCTTATTTTCAATGACTTCCTTGCGCTTGATGTTGCATCGAGCCGCATTATACGTTTCCCCCCAATATTCCTATTGCAGCGTGAGCTCTACAGAGGTCATTCATCGAACCCAGATGTGTCTCACATCATTTCTAATTCTCCAGAAATCTGGAACGATGGGATATAGCAATATTATCAAATAAAAGAAGAAATTTACGTGTCTTTTCCAGTAGGCATTTGCGTGAATGGGTACTTTTCCGGAACGTGTTGTCTATATGCAGTTCAGCTTGTATGCAATCCCATAGCATAGATATAACTATTATAATTTATGTCCTACACTCATTATCTCGGACGTTAAATGCGATATAGTTGGCAGTGTTGGGATGACTCGAGTCACCTTTTTCGTACGACTTGACTCGAATCACTTTGCAAAAATAACTTTAATTGACTTCACTTGACACTGTGGATTGACTCGTGACTCGTCCGAGCAAAATTTTCGAGTCATTTCAAGTTATCAAGTGATCAGTGTCGAGAAAAATCGCTGTTGCATATGTTCAAATTGTTATGGAAACGCTGGTGTAGCCTGCGAGAACAACCAATCATTCAATTAACGTGCATTTTACTGAAGCCACATTGTTTTATCACAAATAAATTAATCGCAAACGAAGTGATCGGAGCTTACAGCTTACGTTGTCGTCAACTAGATTAGTAAAGTAAACTAATGGAAAAAGATCTATATTTGTTCTACAGACTGCTCATTGTGCTATGTTCTCACCTTAACGAAACCTCTTGTTTGATTTACATAGAATTCAATTCAAATATACTATATTACTAGTCATCCATCGGTGCAGGGGCCTTGAATTGTATCTCATGGATGTGTAGGTGGGTAGCAGGGTAGCAGGGTAGCAGGGTTGCAATGACTCGAGTCAAGATTTTCTGATGACTCGACTTGACTCGAGTCATTTCCTCAAAATACGTAATGGAATCGACTCGACTCGAGTCAATCTGTGTATGACTCGAGACTCAGACGACCACGACCGACTTATCATCTTAATTTCGAAGAATAGTGAAGTAACCACACTATTGGGATTTCGTCTATTGATAATGGTACTGGAAAATGCGACCAGAAACTGTTAAAAGCGAGCAAAATTAGTATATTCCAAATACGGTCCATTCGATGATCCCAATCAGAGTTTTAAAAGGTGGGTTTAACAAGACTTTAACTGGAAACTGAGCAGACAGCCCAAGGACTTGGACTCGGACTCGGGTCATAACACCATGACTTGGATTCGAACCTTTGGTCGCTGACTTGGACTCAGACTTGACTCGGTGGTGAATTGAAAATGACTGGACTTGACTCGAGTCAAAACTATGAAAGTGAGATTGACTTGTGACTTGGAGCCTTGTGAATTGGTTACAACCCTGGTGGGTATTGTATTGCACAATATCGATTCCCCTTATTGAATGCATACTAAACTTGATGATCGTTCCCCGATTAAAAAGAAGTGACAACTCAATCCGTGTTTGAAACAGTTGGCAAAATACAATGACGTAATCATGCCTTGTAATTTGAAAAGGCAACATGACTTGAATTGTGACTTGAATCGTGACTTGACGTGACTTGGCTTGAATCGACTTGACTTGTCTCGAGTCACCTTTGAAAATAGATTGACTTGACTTGACTGGGGTCAAAATGTGCAATGACTCGTGATTACTTGTCACTCGAAGGTAGTGACTTGATCCCAACACTGTTGGCTGGACGCCGAATTGAATGTCACTCTGAGGCACCGTATTGACGACGATCTCACTTGTTCGAAAATCGGGGATTATGAGATAGCGTGGCTGGTTCGATTTTATCTCGTAAGCGCCAACGGCTAGAGGCTTTCGCCTGATTGACGTATTGTCGTGAATTCCATTACCATCAAGACTGTCGAACTATAGGGTGGAGTGACGACTCGGTTGTTCCCCCATTGTCTGCTTGCAGAATGGTCACGGTCTGATGGCCGCAGTCAAATAGGATCGCGTTATATTTGTTTCTCCAGCGTTCAATTCGGTTTGCGTGTATTTGTTGAAGTTGTGTTCAACAATTTAGTTCGGTGGTTTTCAGACTGGAGATGCGCCCCCCTTGCTGAGAC
>ATSW01112112.1:0-12140 GCA_000444245.1 Botryllus schlosseri
AGTCAACCCACGAAATTTAGTTGCAAAAGTGTCAAATTCGACATCGAGTCAAAAAGTTGACCTTTCATTTTTATTTTTTTTTAGTCANCCCGCCGGTGATTAGAGTTTGTATGCCCATTTTTCGGTACACAAAGTTTNNGGGGCGATGATCGGTGTTGAGCTTGAAAACGGGGCGATGNGTCGAAAAAGGTTGGGAACCACTGGTCTACNTCAAACAGCTTACTTACATTGTTTCGAATGAACCAGCCTACTTTTCTCATTTGACAATAACAACAATATTTTGGTACCAGCGTAGCCTCGAACAATAACATAACATTNGTTATTTACTGAGTATGCAAAAACCCAAATTTGAAGNTGGGAATTTACTTTAGCACCTTCTCTAAGTAAAAATCCNNGAAAATAACTTCACAATTACATGGTAGTAGTCTTAGCCTGTTTAATACAGATCATAATTGGTATGACACAANCATATTCCTAGTGGTTTAGCAGCAACATGAACATACCACCAAAATGCCAATCAGGATTTAGGAGAGAGCATAATTATGTTGTCAGCAGTAATCGCTCTCATATTTAATGCAAGTGGAATCTCACTAAGCAACTGCACAACTGGTAGTTAGCAACTGACACATATCTGAGTACACGTATGTTAAAAATCACTTCGAGGCTAAGTATCCAGCATTGTAATCTGTACTTAACTAATGCCGGCCTCTCGGCGTACAGTACCTACCATGGTAGATATCTTGCATAGATCCGCCTCCACAATACTCCATAGCAATCCATAACTTATCTCTCCTAGAAAACAATACACGTCAGATAGATCCACATCATATTGCGNAATCAAAAGTCCTAAACACCCAGTGTTATGCCATACATGTACGCATTTTGACAAGCCACGCTATAGCAGTATGGGAAGTNGGAAGNAGAAACGCAAAACAAGTNAGANTGAATTCTGAATATGTTAAGTGATAAACACATAGCAATGCTGTATGAAATTGCCTAGAAGAATAAGTGAAGATATCAACCATAATTTAAGCCTGGTCTAGATCAAATTGACAGTCAGACTTCTACAATGAACAAACAACTATTTGGGTGTATGAAAATGTACATTGGAATTTCCATTACAAAACAAGGAATCGGTAAAATATCATAGACATTGTTCATAACATGATGTACCTTAGATAACTTCCGAAGTATGCAACAATATTCAAATGTTTACAGTCCTTCATCATGATTATTTCTTGCTGTATAACGGCGAAATCATCACCTATAAAGCACAAAGTTACAGAAAGTTTAATGCATNATTATGAAATACTTGTAAAACATGGTCTCAGTNGAGGAAACTATCGAACATGGGGACAAGTAAACTGTACTTTAGAGCAGAATTGGTCCATCACTTCTTACGAAGTACAAGGTATAACTGTGAGTGAGAAACACAAAATTATGCAATAGGTTTTGATTATCTTACCTAGAACAGGACAAATGATACAACATGTATTCACAAGATAACCAATATAATATATAATGCTGTTGTATTGGTACCTGGGAACATTTAGAGCAGTAACTAATAACTNAACTNAAACTACAACTAAAATACAGTAACCTAGTATTACATTAGTAATAGCCTATAGCTCTGCCAAATAGAATGGTAAATTCTCATCGACACCTGTTGACTAGCAATAAACAAGACTCTGTCTGCAACTGCAACAAACGGTCAGTNTCATTGTGCACCTCATTAGAGCAAAAATATATAGTTTATATTCAATTGAATAGTGTAGTCATATTGAAATGAGCCCGAATATTTTCGGCTTACACTCGTCAGGAACTAGTAGAGAATTGGAAAGAACATTGTATATCAACAATGGTATNAGTTAATATTCATTAGATACAAAATCGTGTTTTCTGGTAGGCCTATTTGGCATAGAATAGACAACACCGAAAGATATTGTGATGGACTGTTAATGTTACAATACATTCTGGAGAAGTTAAATTGACAAAGTGTGTAGGACAGTAAAGGCGGTATGAGTCAGGCATTTGACCAAGATGAATAACAATCAAAATATAGCTTGCGACAGGACAGTCAGTACAAAAACAGGCCGTCTCAAAATCCGATACCAAGAGGACAAGTCAAGCTACCACAATCGCAAACTAGCCCCATAAGCAACCATCAATATGCATTCAGAAATTTCCATATTTTTAAAATGGTAATCATGACTAGTGAGGAGGTAGGCTTACTGCATGGCAGTCCCTTATAAAAGGATTTCAGTGAATGTGTACACTACCATGCTAAATGATGCATAACAAGGCAAATGGCTTAGCATGAATCGTAAAGACAAATCCCTCGGATTTTACGTTAGAACTAGCCTGCAATGGTCAAGGATGCATAACAGTATCTGCTATCCCCAGACAATGAAACGCCAAGTCAGCGATATCAAAACAAGATTCCTTGTGACTACTATTGGAAATATAGAAGAGTCAGCGGCATCTCCTTTTAACAGTTTATAACAAGCCAGATGATTACTATTTGCAGTTCCAACGACTCATTGCGCTTCACAAAAAAATCGAAATTTTTTCCAACCTCTGTAACTCACACTGATACTCGCGGAAGTTTGGTCTCTAGCTTTCCAATCGTTTATGACTAAAAAATTGCTATGGCGCATAGATTTGTTACCGGACATGGAGCAAATGTTCAACTAGGAAACGAAATCTTTTAACGCGTGTTAAAGCCCACCCTTTCCTGACATCCTTGTCAAACGGATTTTAAGCGCTACAAGTGTTAATGTCAGTGTTGCAAAGTCGATTGGTTGCTATTCAGCGTAGAACAGCTATCCCGCCCAATACACCTTGTGCTGTAAATGTGCTCCATGTTCGCTAACAGACAGAACTATTTCTATATGAGAGCTATCCCGCATACGACGCAATGAAAAGCGACATGTAGAACAAAATCAAAATCCTCTTGCCAGTACCGAACTTCCCCACCACCCACACAATGTTCCTTTCAATTCTCTTACCAGTCGCCGACAATTACCCACAATTACACACTTCCTTGATAGAAAAAAAAAATTAACTTACACCTGTCGACAATGTCTTAATAACGAGTGGCAGTAACCAATAGATGTATTCTACACTTTGATGTTTTGCCCTTGATAACCTATTATTCCTTACCCTGAGAGAAATCTTATTTCAAATCTCAAATAAGCAGTACTATTAACCAATAGAGTGGGTAGGACAGTGAATTAAGACGTTTTGTGCATCTTGAAGCACCCTGGGGTATACCATGATGACACATGCAAAGTAGAATTGCGGCCAATACATAAGGTACCCTGTAAAATTTGTTCCGTATTCACATCCTTATTTGTACAAGTGAAACAAAGATCGTTACTCAGTACAGAATGAATGAATCACCAACTCTAGATAAGATTGTGCTGAAGGTGCTGTCCCACTATAAAAGAACAAAGGGAAGTGATATCACAGCATCACATGTGTCATGTTACAACTAGAAATTTTGCCATGTGCTTCAACATATGATACCTCGAGTCACATTTTGTGACTAGCCGGCACTTGTAATGAGACGCTGTGACGAATCGCGTCACTAACAAGTAAGACATAAACTTCTAGTGATAAAATGAAAAGTTGCGCAACAAGTTTGTTTGAAATTGGTGTGGAGGAATGCAATGGTTATTACCTGGTTCCAGTTTGATGACTTTAATGGCAGCATGCTCGCCAGTTGCATTGTGCCTCGCCTGTAAAATGAAGAGCATGAGCTCAGGAGGTTTTGTAGTTGCGTGAAATATAATACGGTCTATCAAATGAGCATAACTACACGTGTTGAGTTAAAAATTGACAGTTCTATCCCAACACGGGACTGAAAATTATAGCTAAACAATTATTAAAATTATTACTTTGCACGAGTATGTTAAATAAGATTTAAAAGCATCCAAAATCTTAGCAAAACAGGCATAATGCATACTGTCCCGGAATTCCTGCTCAATGCTAGTTCTGTTTTAATTAGTAAGGTACAAAAATATACCAGTACCACTATGATGAAATGAACCATACGTCAAAATGCAAAGGAAGCGTGTACTAATTGAATGAAAAATTAATGGAGAAAATGTGTGAACTGTACACTTGCTATGAGAATACGACAATACTGCTTTTTGAAGCAGATTTTTAAATTCTTTCATTCATTCATTATTTTCAGGATATTCTTCAAGCAATTACAGGGAGCAGCATCTGGCATAAGTTTACGAAATATCATAACCCAATAGAGCTAGTGCTAGTCGGAGGACAAATTCAAAATTTACTTCTTAATGTGGTAAAACAATCCAAAATTGTGTTTGAAAATTGTTTACAAAGCTACCTTGTTAAGGCCGCCTTCAAAACTGTATTTATAGTGATTGTATGCACATTTAACGGTATTTAATTACCTTATACCAAGAAACATGAATCATTGTTTTCAGAATACAGCATCATCACACAATGTTTTGCTTCTGTGCGTACCGTCAAAACCATTGATAGAGCTTATTTTCTACATGGAATATAGTATTGGTTGGGAAAAGAATCATATTATCATGAATCGATGACTTCTCGTAACAAGGAGTATTTTATTTTTCATAGCAAAAAACGCAGGCCCAAATGTCACATTTCTAAACCATCAGATAAAAATCTTGAAACTAATAAAGGTACATCTTATAGAATGATTCAAATGCCAAGCCTGCTGATGTCGGTTTGTACGAAAATGATAAGCTTTTCGACAAAGATACGCTCATAATAGTGTTCTAAGATCAAATAACTATCCAGGCAAGCCAAAGTAATTGAAATAAAGTTTCGTTTTTATCGTTACAGGAACCTAAAATGCAGCCTCGCAGAGTAGTAAAACAAGCAACTATAATTTACAAATTAGGAAATCACCAGGACCATGCGACTCATCAACGCAACACATTTGAATAAATGATGCAATGCGCTATGTCCCGTGAACACTATCCAACTGATCGGAGAAATAAGATTTATCAGATAAAAGAAATGCCACCTCTCCTCTAATGAGGGAAATATTATATTTTTGAAAACAGCAATAAACTCGTACATTCTCCATACCTTGTACACATCTCCGTATGTCCCGCTTCCAACTCTTTGAATCAAATCGAAATCATCTTGCGGATTTTTCCTGGATATCTCAGCAGCGGGTAGCGGGTTCATATCCTCTCAGCAGACAAGTATAGTAAATCCACAAAGGGGTATTGATGAAATCGGTATATATCCGAAGACAAAGCAGCTTCACATTCGGTTGTTGTGGTTGAATGTTTACCTTATACGAATTTTTTTTAATCTACAGCCTATGTAAGCTATGTCTGGTTTAAAGGACAGCTTTAAAAGTAGATTGTACACAAAGCATTAGACTATAAATACGGATGGCCATCATGACACTTCTATCGCATATTGTGACATGAAGAGTTAGCATACGGCAGGGTACCCAGTCCGTTGAATTTTTTTACTGCAATCTTTCTCGAAAACTGAATCCTTGTTCAAGGGAGAACTAACAAATGAAGAAGAACTAGCCTACGTATACCGTTAATGACGTTTCAAAATAAAGCAACTAGAATATCAACCAACCGATTCAGCAGCAATAAACCTCACTGAATCATTTGCATAATTGACGATAAGAGATATCATGAAATTTGTAAGTTGAATACCTTGCATATTTAGAACGGATTGTATATAGACTAGCTACTTTCTGAATAGCCTAGCTTGGATACCAACATCTCAGATTTTGTGAAGTAGAAAGTACTTAATTGAGAGATCCTTAGATTCGCATCAGTTTTATAAGTAAAATTGTTAATCGTAAACAACGCAGGCTATGCAAAACCGCAACATAAAAACTGTCAAGGGGTGGGGAAGTTTGCAGACACCTTGATCAAATCTGGTACAACTTTGGACAAACAATGTAGTGTGGCACCTTACACTACAGTACCCTATCGCTAGGGCGATTTTTTTTTACATATTAAAAAAAGGTCAAAATTGTAGCGTTAGGTGAAAAAATGTTAAAATTTTTCACAAAGTTGAAACTTTTTTGCAACCTGCATTATGTTTGTATCGTAGATTTTGCACTGTCGGTGAACTTATCATTTGACATTTTACAGCTTGTAGCCTACTTTATAGGCCTGCTGTTGTAGACGGCTCATTGTCTGCTCATTGTGAATCATAAACATTCAAATGAAACAAATAGGTTGACATGGTGTCATGCTCTACGTATCGCAATATCCCAACTGAAGCAAGAATGCGTGGACATTGCAGGGTTCTTATATCAAGAAGCGCATGATGAAAAATTGTGATGTAGACACCATTGCTAGAATGAAGCAACACGGTTTGTCACCAGTGTTGTCAGCCAACAAAAACAACTGCGGCTGTTGAACGGTCTTTTTCCATTCTTGGCAAGCTACTTAGTAAGGATAGACACTTTCTACCCATGAATGTAAGAAAAGTATCTGTCGTTGTACTACAAAAATTTTCAAGTATTTCTACCATAAAGCGTAATGTAACTACTGGAATTCTTCATAGAGCTAGATTTCGTTAAAAGAAAGTTTTTTCATGTGAAAATTTGTCAGTTTTTGAGGCCAAAAAGTTTTTTCAGGCCTAACAACTTCGTAAGGGCAGACAGTTCCAACCAGAAATGAAGATAAGTAGTAGCCTACAATTCTAACATTACGTGGCAAAGCACCTAATTTGCATACGTTAGGTCAAATTTGGTCAAAATTAAGATTTTCAAGGTAAAAAAAATGTCAAAAATTTCGATTTTTCAGGTCAAAATCTTCTGCTTTTAGGTCAAAAATAAATTGCCCTACCTATCACAATTCCCTGGCATAGATATATGATGCAGATACCATGCACGCACAGAATACATACTTCATATTTTCAGTAACTACTATCTGCTGGCAAGTAGGCTAATATACAAGCATGTAATTACTCAAGATAATTATTTGCTCATGACGATATGACCAATGATCATGAGTAAATCATAAGCGAAAAAATATTAATCACACAGTGCTTGGAGTTCCAAGACATTGCTAACTATTTATGTGATTTGGAGATAGCTCAACATTGGTATTGCGATTTTTCAGTCCTCGAAGTTCTTTTATAGGCTGCTATATTTGGACAGGTACAAAGTTTCCTAACTATCACCTTTAAGAACCAATCAGAATAATAGTTTCTCGTAAGTTCATTGAGTAGCCTACTTAAATATTTGCAGCTATCAGACACACATACAGACAATTCATAAAAATAAAGAATCAATTAGACTCGGGATGACGTGTAAAGGTTTCATTACTTGTCACCGCCATAACAGTTGAATAATACAGAGTTGGAAAATACATTTTATCAGTGAATATAGCCAGTGAATCACATTGAACCAAAGGGAAGAAAAAATATATATATTATAATATGTCTACCCCGCGGAGCATTCACTAATCACTATAGGCCTAGGCTACATAGCCGTATGAGGATTTGGATTTACAAGACGTCTGGGGGAAAATCTGGTACATCGAACAGTGGCATAGCCAGGGTGACGTAAACTGCCTTTGCCACCTCCTAATTCTTGGCTTTTTTCATTGTGACATCATACATGCTCACTATGCCGCAATATTTCAATGACTTCTTCACCTCGGAATCAAAAGCGCAAAAGTACAACACACGCGCGTCCACGTCGACCAAATATCATATGATTGACAGAAAAGATCATCGTTCCATCAAATATGCCGGACCTGGCGTACGTGGAACAGTATCCCCGCCGGCCATCCGATAGTCGACGAGCATGTCCACATTCAGGTCGAAATACAAGCAATTACTACTAAATAAATACTAGTCCATCCGCAAGATTACCGGACCACGACCTGACCTATCGATTTCGCCTTTCATGACATGCCACACCATTTTTGTTGCTTGCTTTTTTCTATACTATCTTCTTCTACGTTTCATTCAGTGTGCATGCCTCCTCTTTACATCGCCTAGGCCAGTGGTTCCCAACCTTTTTCGTCTCGTGCCTCCCTTGGCCGAAATTGGAGCTAAAATTCCTCCCTTAGGAGAAATCTCCCCGATGATTAAAAAAGGTCATTTTTACCGCGCAAACACCTGTTGACTGAAGAATAAGACGGGCGATACCGAGTGTTTGTTTCTAGCAGGGCTGTAACAACACTTTGCAGACCTCCAAAAACAATGGTCTTGGTCCCAATCAAGCAAATTCTGGAAGGCTTGACTCAACAGACCCCCACACTTCCATTTGTGTTTTCGGCTTGCCATGCACTAATAGCTAATATACCTGCTGTGAAAAATCAATATGCATAAATTTACTGGTCTCGCGATTTTTTTCTCAAGTTTGCGTATGCAATTGGACAATAATATTGGTACTTTCATATATAGCAGGGTTGACCAGACTCGAGTCACCATTTTCTGATGACTCGACTTGACTCAAGTCATTTTCTCGAATTACGGAAACGACTCGACTCTAGACAATCTGTGTATTGACTCTACTTGGACCCGAGTCATTGTGCATGACTTGAACCAAGCCATACGACTCGAGAATATAAGACGGCCAAGACCGACATTTCATTGTAATTTCGAAGAACAGTAAAGTGATCACCCTATTGGAATTTCGTCTATTGGTCCTGGTACTTGACAATGCGACAAGAAACTTCTCAAAGTGAGGAAAATTAGTATATTGTAAATCAAAGTCATTCAATATCACCAAACACAATTATATAAAGAGGGTTTAACACAGGGCCGGCCAACCTTTTCAGCCAGAGGGCCACATTCGATTGACAAAATATTGCGCGGGCCACTTACCGCGCGAAGCGCGAAAATTTTTTGAAGTTCATAGGTAAATAATATGGTCACTTGACTATATTGCGAGCCTGTCGTATATCGCTGGGCTAAGTTTGCGAGGAATGGGCTATTCGGCGCATGGACATATCGGTATCGAAAGCTGCGACCAACATACGTCAATCTTTCCGTCCCTAGGTTCCATAGTCAACGATCTTACTGCTAGCGCAAACGCAGGTCGCATATGTTGAGCGACACTTTGTCCCGTAATCGCGAATATAGTTAAACTCAATCAGGCGTTCTTCCATTTTCACAAAAAGGTCAACAATATTAAAAACAAGGAATCGAGTGACAACATGTTGCGCTAAGCTTGCAGAAATTTTTACTTTTGATAAATCCGTCGCAAATTATTCTGCTTTATTGTAGTGTACGAAGATATACTAATATGTGACCGGCTGATCTGTCAATGGCGGACTGGCGGATCTGTCAATGCGTCGGAAGTGATATTTTAGTCATCACATCTCAAGTGTTGCGGCCAAACTAATCACAATTTCACAATCTGTGCAATCCATTTTCGATATTAGAAATTTCGGAAATTACCTCGCGGGCCACTCAAAACCTTCTCGCGGGCCACATGTGGCCCGCGGGCCACGGGTTGGCCGGCCCTGTTTCTTAACTGGAAACTGAGCAGTCAACACAATGACTTGGACTCAGTCTCGAGTCATAATACCATGACTCGGACGTGACCCTCTGCTCGGTGACTTGGACTCGGACTTGATTCAGTGGTGAATTGAAAATGACTCGACTTGACTCCAGTCAAAACTATGAAAGTGAGATTGACTTGTGACTCGGAGCCTCGTGAATTGGTTACAGCCCTGATATATAACATACACGTGATCAGATTTCCTGCTGGAGCTCATTGAAGTTTAGGACGCCTATTCCGTTTCGGCAACATGGCACCAAGTTTAACATGTCTTTTCTCGATCGGGTAGCTGTTCACTAAAAAAAAGCAAAGCTAGCGATCTCTTTGACCTGAATCAATGACGTTGGAATATTTTGTCACTGACTGAAAATCTTGATTTAAAAATATAAGATAAATACTTTCACCAGAGGCCTTGTGATATATTCGGCACGACATTTGCTCAATTAGGATATATTTGATTCAGAGGCCGTCGCTGGCCTACAAAATTGTCTTGCAAACTGCAGCACATCTGAACTAGTTTAAAAAATACAATACGGAATTTGTATGTGAAAAAGAGATTTCAAAGAGCATTTGAACATACTTTTCAGCAGAAAAAACAGCCATAAGGAGCATACATTTGGATGTAAGTGGTTGACTACTTGACAGTTCGGACATGAACAATTTGGGAAATCCGGCGTTACAATTCCAAAGTGAACAAGTGATTTGTGGTACAGAACTTCAGAATAACGCGAAACAATAACTTCATATTGTATATGAATTTATTGTTTCGCGTAATTCTAAAGTGGAATTCCTCCCTTAAAATTGCAAAATTCCCCCCAAGGGGGGAATTCCTCCCCGGTTGGGAACCACTGGCCTAGGCCAAGGTGGGTGTCTGATTCCATAGACTACTCCAAGTCGCTTCGACACCTTGCTATCTTTTCTTTGTATCGCATTTTTGTGGTGTAGGTTATTGAACTGATAAAAATTGCTAATAAACTGATGATAAATGATGATGAATAGATTTTTGTCAAAACGCTTATATTGAACCGATTTCGCTGCCATTAATTTTTCAATCACCTTTCCCAATTTTCTATCCTGGCTGCGATCTATTGCATTGAATATTTGCAAGAGTGGAATTGGTGGACACACGCAACTTTCCGTTCAATTACTGAATTATTCTATGCAAGAAACCCTTCTGTCACGCGTAACGGGTAACTTATTGCTGAAAACAATTCAAATATTTCCAGTCTAGAATATTGATATTTTAGTCCTCATCTACTTCTGTAATCTAATTTGCAAAATGTTTCAATGCGCTAATTTTAGTTCTAATCTAATTTCTTTCTGGTTCTCCTTAAAATTGTACAGGACTTCAGGACAACTATATGGTATGAAATGAAACGAGCCACGGTCGGTGTATAAAGTAGGCTACACAGACATTTGCTATTATCATGCTTATATGATAATGAACTCAGATTTGATATGAACTGAACTCTATTCAATTACCAGAGGTTTCGCAAATTCAGTAGCCTATACTTCAGATTTTAATGTAATTTCGAAAAAAGTGTAACTAAAATTCTAATTCTATTCTAATTTGGAAACACTGAAAACTTTCTACTCTGCTAGGATTGAGCACAACGCTTTCACAACTAAAATATGAGATCCTAAACTTGTATTCGTATGGAATGCACATTGCCCACCCCGCTCATTGATTCCGTGTAAATACCGACTTCGCCTTCCTGTTCCTTCCGCACTACCCTGGTCAGTGGATTTTGACCAAAAATTGACTCTCTAGCTCACCCCGTTTATTATACACCGTCAGATGTCGCGATTTAATATTTCGTTCATGAATAAACAGCAAACTGCATCATCATCATTGGTTTATTAGCAATTTTATCAGTTCAATACACCACAAAAATGCGATACAATGAAAAGACGGGAAGATGTCGAAGCGACAAGGAGTAGTCTATGGAATCTGACACCCACCTTGGCCTAGGCGATGTAAAGAGGAGGCATGCACACTGAATGAAAGTAAAGAAGATAGTATAGAAAAAGAATGCGACAAGAAATAGGGCGGCATGTCATGGGAAGCGAGATCGATAGGTCAGTCGTGGTCCGGTAATCTTGAGGATGGACTGTATTGGAAAAGAAAGGAAGTTAAGGAACAGGAACAGGTACGTAATCGGCGGTTCCATTATTTTTACCCGCTCAATGAACAGATTGGAGGAATGCGAAACGATCAAATACGGTCTCTTATCCACCACTGCATAGTGACCGATGTAACAGTCTTCGATATCCGGCTTGCCTTCCCTTTTATTCCAAGTTCCGACGCTTCTCTTGCTCAAAATTCTCAGTGCTCAGCAGGGTTGTAACCAAGTCCCAAGGCTCCGAGTCACAAGTCAATCTCACTTTTTTATTTTTGACTCGAGTCAAGTCGAGTCATTTTCAATTCCCACCGAGTCAAGTCCGAGTCCAAGTCAGCGAACAGAGGATCGAGTCCGAGTCATGGTATTATGACTCGAGTCCGAGTCCAAGTCATTGTGTTGACTGCTCAGTTTCCAGTTAAAGTCTTCCTAAACCCACTTTTTTAACTCTGTTTGGTGATTCAGTGTTGGGATCAAGTCACTACCTTCGAGTCACGAGTCATCTCGAGTCA
>ATSW01112153.1:0-16484 GCA_000444245.1 Botryllus schlosseri
CAGCGTAGACATGGATGAAGAACCTAGTGGAAGCAACCCTAATCCTAAATCTATTGTAATTGGNATGAATGAAAATATTCGTCAACNGTCTCCGNAGGATATAATCAAAGAGATTGATGAGCGGATCAATTTAACCTCCTATGGCAGCCAAANATTGAGGCAGTTCATGNCANATTACATACCTGNAGCTGATTCTGCAACAGTTGTTAGAGAGTACTCCNAAGAATGTTGTACAGCTGNCAAATATTTTGAGGGATTGNCAGCAGANCAGAGGGCGCCAAGACTGTTGCTCGAGGCACTTANAAAAATTGCCTTAATTGGTGGAATGGGAANAGAGGNAAAATTGGTAGGGGGAGAAATTGGACGATTCGAAAGTGAAACACTNGAGTATATTGCTGGCTTCGCATTNAANAAGGCTTATGNNCGNTTTCCATTGGTGNCAGTGAANCAGCTGTGCAATGATAAGCCGCAAGGATNACTAATAAGAATGTTAGAACGAAAAGACAATTGTCTCCTGTATCCTTCAGAAGACTTTCTATATTTTGTACAGCATGTGTATCTAAGGTTTTCACGTGAAGCCAGCCGAACTGCAAACAAGATCGATTTTGGTAGCACAACAGAAGAAATTCTTCAAGGCCAATATTTCATATCTCTTGTACATAGAGTTTATGATTTATGTGTTGAAGACGCCAGTGAAAGTGAAGTGCACGAACTCGTCACTTATGTAACTAAGCTGATGGTGAGAACGCTTTCTCATAGTTTTGCGAAGAAGCTATTTGAGAGGATGCATCAGCGGGTCACAACGGGAGCGATTTCCCTCCGCAGTCAACTCTCATCATGAGCTAATGACACTTGGGTAGTGGGCCCCAGCTCAGTAGGCGTATGAACCGACTTTGTTTGGTCACCGGCATCCACAACATAGTTTCCTTGCTTTGCATGTTTATGCTGCCTAAGCATGCAAAGATTCCTTCTATGTAAAAAAAAGGTAAACCAACACTTTGGCTGAAACCTTGACGCTGGTGTGTTGGCTTTGTTAACAAATATCAGCCGGCAGCAAGAAGTCATTCAATGCATCAATTCTGTAGGTCATTTATTGTATTTCGAAGCATTATTCTGTAAGCAGTTAACTAGATGATTGTTCGTTCAAGTCTGCAGCATTGGTAACTAATTAGTCGTTTGAACAAGTCTGCATCATTCGGATTGGAGTGCAACTATGTCCTCTTCATACAATGGTCCTTGATACCTAAACACAATCTTTATTAGAAGCATTGCATGTGCTTATTGTGGAAAGAATATCCAACCATCCTCAATTCTTCAAGATTGCGTGCGACTTTTTCCGTTTCGGGGCGGGGGCAAGTGCATATGGCCGGTCCTGCCGCCGCGCTATTCGAGCTTGGGTGATATGGTGAATGTCGTAAGCAACCTCGGCCACATCAGGATTTGTTCGCCGACGACCCATTTGCCTCTGAGAATACAATAACCGCACCAGCACGAATTAACTAAAACAATTAGTTAATTACTATGTTTCCAAAGAATGCCTCCAACACATCTTGTGTGAAAGTTCCCAAGGCTAATTTTGGCATGTCTTTCAATAATCGTTCTGAAATGGCTATAAGATTATTGGATGTGAATATTAGCCCTTCCATCGTTGGCAAAGCCATCATTCGCTTAGTTTCTCGACAACTTTCAGCATTTCTCTGTGATAAAAAGATATTTCAAAAGCTATGTCGCATCAAAATGCCAACTTGGCTCAACTACCTTCCATTTGATCATCTTCTCAGAAAATTCTGCCAACCAAAGTATCCTTGGATCACTCATTCTTCCAATTGGATACGTTATACGGCATGTGACAATGTTGAACCATCTGAAACACATTATCTTACTAGCAAGTAGCATGTTCTTATTTCTATAATTAACAATACCTTTCCATCATCAAAACGAAGTCCGATGTCCCGCATGCTCCCATCGCCTTCAGACAATGACCAACTTTGTGGCTGAAAATGCCAGTTGCGAGTTTGACATTCATCTGCAATTTACATGTAGCAGTCAAACAAGTAATAAATAAATGGTAACACGAAAAGAATACTAACCTTTGTCCGAGGAGTCAAGTTGACATGTGCTAATGTCAGGCCAGATTGATACAGCGCGAGGCTTGAGGATTCCGTGTTGTATAAGCTCTTGACATCTGTCCACAAAATATCTTTTCCTTGGCCAGCCATGTTCATGTACCTTGTCCCACCAGGTTTTGACGAAAAGAGAGAATTCCTTGCAGTCTGGTGAAAGTGAACTTATTATGAACTCCATTCGTAGCAACAACACCGGGATCCACCAACCTTGAGCAAATGTTGTGGATCAGAGCATAGAAATATCGGTCTTGTTGGATCATACGGGTTGGGTGCCGTGAACGTGCTCTCCAGTGGAATTTTAGATAGCCCAGCAATTATTTTGAAAAAGCTGCGGTTAACAGATAGACCATCTGCAACGACAGCATGAATTTTCAGCCCTCTTTTTTCACACTCATCCAGTAGCTCCCAGAAGTAAAATGACATCTCATCAGCTGTTATACTGTGAGTCGGGTACCAGGCCAAGGGTAAAGATATTTCTTTGTGAATAGTGCGGACGTAAAATACTAAATTATGAAACATGAGGTAATGAAAACTGTTCAACCATAGCAGGTAAATACCACCTACCCAATATGTGACTCGCTATCACACACTTGCCACTGACAGGCGAGTCGATGAAACCAACTAGTTTCCCGTCTTTGACCACCAGTCTCTCCCGTACTTGAAATAAATAAAATGAGTCATGTATTTCAATGAAACAACTTTTCTAAACAACCAACTTTTCATTTCGTCCAGAGTGATGTACGCCGGCAGCTCTATTGATTTGTCCATGACCCTGTCGATCTCTGAAATCGCTATCTTGTTGATGCCAGACTCGGGTTTGATGTAGTTTCTGGTCAAAATGAAATACCAATGATTTGCTTGAATTATTCGTCTGTCATGTATTTTGGGTTTACCTGTAGTTTTTGATTGTCGTTACGGACGGAAGAGTTAAGATGTTGCTACTTCTCACAAATTTATATGCAGATGGAGATCTTGAGAATAGTTCAATCGACCACTGAATCACATCTGGGTGATACCGCCGTGCGTGCTTATTCGTTGTACCATTCTTGGCCTGGCATAGGCTGAATGCTTTCTGCCACTCTAAAACCTTGGTACGCTGCTGACTTACCTCCTGAAAATTTTCCCATTTAGAGAAGTATTGTAGAGTTATCAAAAACCTAAAAGGTCTTGTACCTCTAATTCAACATCACCATCTTCATTTACTTCTAGTGAACTTGCTAATTCCACACTGTTTTTCAAATTAAATTCATAACATTCTTTGCATGTATTACTGGTATTCCATAATACTTTTTCTAAAAATATACCAACAGTTACCACTCTAAATATGTTGTCTAGCAGCGACTACCTCACCTACAACGCAACAGTTACGTGATCTTGCAATATTCTCAATCAACAGTCGTGACTCTGACTCATCCCATTTTAAAATGGGATGCGTAGCTGCTCCGGGAATGTAAGCTCGAACACCTTGGCACACTTCAAGTTTCTTCACTTTACCTGTATTCCTCACTGTTGAACCAACTCTTTTCTTTGATTATCATTATACGACTTACATAGCCATGACTTCAAATTTGTGCATGCTATCTGCGGAAGCTGTAGTCTTTCAATCCCAAGCTGCCAACCATAGTACGCCACTGACTTGACTTCAAGTTCATTAGTGATGACAATCCTAACAATAGTCATGAGAGATTAGCTGTATCCAAGTGCTCTGACATTGTAAATATGTCAAACCTGAACTCTGGGACGACAGATGTCGACTGCTTTTCAAATATCAGACTATCACCACCGTCAACGAACAACCATCCATCTGAAGAAGGGAAAACATAGACAAATAAAAAAAATTCTATGTATCCTTTACAACAACATACAATTATAGCCTACATTGCAACTCTACATAATGTATTGATCTATTGTTATAAATGCAGTAATATACCTGTGATATTCTTTGTTGCAGCTTTTAATGATGCAAGGTTGATATATTTTCTTGTAAGCTGTGTCATGCAACCGGCATCTCTCTTCGCAGGCGGTTTTCTTTTGGAGACGGAAGTGTGGTGGTACGACTTGGAAGGCAAATTGAGTGATGGAATAGCTCCACATCTCAATTGCTTCTGATCTCCAACAAAAAGCAAATCATCTTTAGTGAAATGCTGATCACATATTGCTGCACTAAAATATGACGGATGTTAACATACCGAACATTCTTGAAATATTTTACTGCAGTTACTCACGTTTCCTTATGCAACAAGACCTTTATGCAGTCACCTTTGGCAGACGAATCACGTAGCGTCAGTATAAATCTTGTAAGACCTTGTCTATGTCTGCAATCCTCTGGAGACTTTGCCAGGTCGGGTCTGTGTATCGTGAAGAGGCTTCTCTTATCCTTACTTCTACGTGTCCAATGACACCCCGGTATTGCACAGTTTGTAGCCATTATCAATACAAAAACTGCTATCTGAACGCAACCATGAAAAATAACCGAATGATCTGTTATGGTATCCATCAATCCTCTATACTTGAGTGATGTGCACTATAACGGAAAAACGGCACTGAGTGAATTACTGAGAAAGCGACAGGCAGTATGCGTTCCACTACATCCAAAAATCATGACACTACAGTCGGTTTAGATACGCTGCTTGCATACTGCTCCCAGCGAAATCGGCGATCTTCCTCCGGGCAGCGGACCGTGAAGTCGGCTGTTGTCTATCTATCCGTAGGTTAGTTATCTATACTCTAACCCAGGTGTCAGTTATATATATATATATATACTGCAACCTCTGCGGGCCGGTTTCAAATACGGAATTGTTTTCGCAGACCTGTCTTCAAAAAATAAAATGCGTGACATTGAAAAGTGATTGCAGCTCACGTACTATACGTTCGTTGTGCAATGTGAGACGAGAAGTGGTTTACCGTTTTGTGGTGTAGAGTCCATCAATTTTTTACGGCCATATCTTGGCCGTGGTTATGTCTGTTTCATTAATTCAAAGTTAACCAGGGTCAATATATGGCTGATAGAAGATGAAAACTTCACGTGAAGTCAATTTTCTCAAAATATGCAAAATGGAAATAAGTCACTTTGATTCCATTGCGACGATATTTCCTGACATGGTTTCCAGCCATTTTGGCCTCAAAAGTCGCAACCGGCAGCACAGCAATCGCATTAATTCGTCAAGTCGGCGGTGAATTCCAAGTTCAGATATATTTCGTATATATCAGGCAAATACAGGCAAAATGAAAAAGAATTGCACATATCGGATAGCCAACATAAATATTCAACATCAGATCAACGTTGAATTGCAATAACGAATGAAAGTATCAACGCCAATTCATATTCAAGGATGGTCTTCCTTCCAACTCCACAAACTCAGCAATAAGCGACAACGCATACTCGACGGCGTTCGCGTCCGACAGCTTCAAACTCCAACCGACCTGTCAGTAACAAAGCAATTATAGTTTTTCCGAGAACTGAAGTGGGTTTTGCCGACTTACACCATGTATTTTTTTCAAGTGGAAATTACTTTTGGGATTTGACTGTGTGGGAGTTAGCGTAGTGGTGAGACGATGAGCACCTGCTACCCGGGCGGCCCACGTTCGATTCCGCGTCGTAGGTTTATCTGGGCTCCATTCCCCCCGCACTCCCAAGGAATTGAAAGAGCCACGTAATAGAGATTTACATCGAAAAAGAACTGTGACATCGGGCACTTGGTCGAGGTTGATGCCAGTTTAAGAGACCGCAACTGGTCGTACGGCATCCTCTTATCTGTTCATTACATCGCATTGTGTCTTATCGCTTGGTACATTGTGTGTGTCTTGATCATATGAAAATATTATCTGACGGTTATTGATTATTATTATTGATTATCCGTTTTAAAGTGAAATTGTCATGTTAACCGAAGATCATTTCGAAAATTCACCTATTTGCAGAATTATTGGTCAATGGTGGTCATTTTTCATTGGTCATGAAGATATATACTGCAATTTCAAAAGTCGCCAATATCCAATTAACTGCAAAGTATGTGACCCGTCGATCAAATCTATTTTTCGAAAGTACATACTAGAGTACGTTTCAGCTCCGTTTCCCACTTCTTCTTGTCAGCAGATTCGACATGTCTTTGAAATTACCAATTCTACTTGTTAATCGAGTAGAAATTTACGGCGTGACTTCTATTTTTACTTGGGCAGCAACGGTGACTCCATTGACCTCCTCACTGAATCGCAAACTGCACATTACCTCATCGTCCTTGAAACACAGCTGCAGATAATCGGACTGATTCGCAAATCGCACAAAGCCAGTCAACACCGCGCTGGGTTTGGTGGATTTGATGCCGAACATCTGATTCGAAGCGTGAACCGCGTTCAATTTCGGGATGATCAGCGAGTTCTCATCCTCCAGCACCTTCTCTCGGCCCTTTTCTTTCACGCTACGCAGCAAAGCCATAGCGTACGCTCGCATGGCCAGTTCGAAATTTTCGTACACCACAGACAGCGACCCGCTGCAGGAGATCACAAACAACGCCGGCATCTCGGCGCCTTGACCGTCTGCTAAGCAAAAACAAAAATTAAGTTTTAGATTACTTTTACTTCTTGTAACGAAATACAATGAGAGCCAGCCAGTGATGGAGTACTTCTACTTATTTGGAGTACTAGAGCAGATTTTGCAGACTTGGCAATGCAAGGTCTAGAATACTTCATTGAAAATTGATAATTCTACTTGTACTCTAGTAGCAATTTATGACGTTACTCCCCCTCGAGCACCGATGTCAACTGCTTTTTGAGGTGGTCGTCAAAGCGATGACCTTTGGTGCTCGAGTACAAGTAAAAGTAGCGATTTCTAAGTCAGTAAGAAGTATTCTAGGTTTGGCTTTAGCACAGAAAACTGTGAAGTGGAAGCGGCCTAAACCCATAACCACTCGAGAAATCAGCGGCAAGTATCGAGTATTAAGTATGCAAAACCTATGTGAGTGCCTTGAAAGAGTAGAAGCACTTCTTTAACGTGACCACCTGTAGCAAAAACCAACGCAAGACATCTTACCATCGAGTAGAGAGCACGGAAAATGGCAGAACATATCCTCGTTGAGAAGGCGTTCGAAATCTGCAGAACCGGAATACTGAACATCAGGGGCAGACAAGTCCAGATGCAGCAACACGTTTTCCGAGAAATTCTTCTCCAAAAAATCAGAGAAAGGCCTGCGCGCGTCGGCCGGTCGCGCCGGCAAGGCGTAATCCTCTTTGAAAACGTTTTTGACCGGCACTCTGCGCGGCAGCGTGTTGGCGTTTATGATTTTACATTGAGCGACGCTAGCCAGGAGGCGCTTCTGAAACTGCAGGCACTTGTCGGCGGCGGAAAAGGGCACGGCGAACACGAGGAGGAAACCGGCCAGAATAGGTTTTTTATCGTCGAAGTCTCCGGCTGCGATCACCGTCGTCAGCGATCTCAGTCCGCTTGTGACGCCGACGATGCTTTCCAACTCGAACGATTGTAGTTGTTCCGGCCCGATTGTGCTGCGAGGTTGAATATATTTGATAAGCTACAAACAGACTCTCGCTAGTGGGCACACTGCCAGGCGAAGATGGGTTAAGTAGTTGGCGTTGCTGCCCATGAAGAAGTAGAAATATAAAATTACAAGGCAGAAGTAGTTTCAACAATACATTCAAGAAACTTTCGACTTAAATACTAGTATTGATTTTCGAATAGGTTTAAAGGTAAGCATTATAGGAAAACCAGTTTTCCCCAATCAAACAAAGATTGGGAGAAGTATTCGAAAGTCATAACCACTAGAGGCATATCCAAATTGAATACCCTGGAACATTGCAAGTACCCAGTCACTGACCACCTCAGACTTTGAAATCTTCAATTCTACCTGTAATCGAAATGCTCGACATAGCTTCTACTTTTATCAGAGTTGCAACGCTGACTACTTCCACCATCTCTGCAGTCAAGTAGAAGTAGAAGCATCGTAGTGAATTTCTACTAGGTACAAGTCAAAGTAGCAATATACAAGTAACTATTCTAGGTCTAGCGTTTCCAAAAACAATTGAATACATATCGGAGAAGTAGACCGACGAGTGAAGGCCTTACTTCGAGTCCGATATATCGATGATATGCAAATACGCCGAAGTCACTATCAACAGGCAGTTGACGTAGCTACTCGCGGGCCCGCACGGTTGCTTCAGCATCGAGTCGCTTCTCCTCGAAAACAGCCCCTTGCTCGGCGTCCTCTGCCCCGCCGATTCCGCAAGCTGACCGCCGGTCCGGCCCAGCACCATGCACCGCCGCATGCACAGCAGCAGCTCCCCGGAGCTGAGAAGCTCGTCCTCGATAAAGGCCCGCAGCCATTCCTGGTCGTGCTGCAGGTCGCCCCATTTGGTGCGGTGCGACCAGAGGTCCTCGTCCACGGAGGTGCCGGCACCTGGACGCTTCTCAAAGTCTGGCGGCGGTGGCAGTCTGGGTGACGCGTCTAGCCTGATTTCGACTTTAGGGCCCCTGGTTTTACGGCGGGGCGTTGAAGTCACTTGTTTTCTATGGTGGTCCAGTTCACGATCTGAGAACGATTTTGAGTCAGCGGATCAGAGTAGTACTTCAGTACTTCAAAAAAAGAAGAGGTACTCTGTTAGTGACCACTCTTGCCTACTGGAGTACTCGTAAAAAGTAGAAGCACTTCAAGACGCACCCAGCCACCGAAGCAGGTGACAGACTCTACTCGTAAAAAAGCTTTGCTCACCCATGTCCCGATCCGAAATCGAGCCCGACAATTGTGGCGTGAAAGGTCTGGCCTTCAACGGCGATTTCACTGCTTGCTTTTCGGTCGAGACTTCCCCTACAGCTCTGGCAGCGACGGCGGGAGTGACTTGCACCAGCTTGTAGATCTCGTGAGCCGGCAGCAGGTTCGGGAAGCTCTTAAACTGCATGTCGGGATTGTCGGCGTCTTCGCCGGGCAACGCCGAAGCCTGTAAATTTGTGGCCGTCGACTGATTGGTGTGAACGCCCAGGACTTCCCGGAAGTACGTCGGTAAAGAGCCGGACGCGTGACTGGCTTGCGCGGGAGCGTCATGCATCCACGAAAGGCTGATGTCCCGATTCTCTGGGTCTTCGTCGAGGAGCTTCACGACGTCGTCGCCTTCGGTATCTGCGGCCTCTTCGCATTCCGACAAGGTCGCAATAAGATTCGATGGCTCTTCGCGATTCACTACAGCCTGAAGGAAAGGAAACATGGCGAGTTGGTCAAAGTCTTTAGTGTTGTTGCGCAAGCATGAGCAACGCCGTAGATTTTTACATCATTTAGTTTTAGACAATTTTTTCGAATACTGACTTTATACTATCAAAAAAAAGTTTGTGGACCATCTAAAAATGGTACATTGAACGCTCTCGTATTTGAAATTTCATGCTGGTGACGTGATATTTTGTGATACAATTGTTGATATACGATGATTTTTTTTACTTCTCTACTAGTTGCTGAAGATAACTCCTGACGAGTGTCAGCCGGAAATATTCGGGTTCATTCCAATATGAATATACTGCGCAATTGTTTATTGAAGTTCTGTACCTCCAAGAAGCTGTTTAAAATTATACTGTCAACGAGAATCATAATTTCGACACTCCTTTCCCCCTCAACATGACATCTTGAGGATGGATGACGGGGAAAGTTCAAATATGTACCTTTTACACGGCCACAAAGAATTCAATGTCAGTTTTACACTATATAATTCGAGTACTCAAATCATTGCGCCCGGCCCTACAATGAGAATATCTTCACAAATATTTAAAGCATACGCATAGATCATAGTTTTGATTTCGTCATATCACGGCACACAAAACGTGTAGTACACAGCTATGACATGACGTTCGTAGAAATGACATTTCTGTGAATTCCTGATCAACCCATGGGATCGACACAAAGCGGACTGATATAGGAATACATTACCGAAAACAACAGCAAATCATCTTTATTTGGTGAATTCCGGGAATTTTCTTTGTGGTCACATAAAAACTATATCTTTGAATTTTTCACATCATCCGTACCAGTATGTGATACTCGAACGCAAGACTCAAAGCCTGACACTCAATTCGTAATCCAACTTGATCTTTCCAAACCCTAATTACCAGCTACTGATTATTATCAGCTACTGTTGCGATTCCCACGATGTGTAAAAAGTATATCAATCAGCGGTAAAAATGAGATTTGATTCGCTTCAATTCATGCGATCCACTACAAAATACCGAATAGGACGGCATCAATAGTCACCACTACGCTACAAAACGCAGTTTGCAAATTCATCTTACCATGTTACTTCCGCAGGTACAAACGGTCGAGGAATCGGCGCTGACGAGCTGGCTGGAACACTTCAAACAAACGAGATGGTGCATATTTGAGACTGCGTTATTCTTGCATATAGATTTGAGTTGCCTGATAAACAACGGGCATTAGTTCCGAAACGAGAAAAACAAATATTTGAATATCTCACTCAAAAAACCAAGACAGCTTCTGCATCTTTTCGTTGGGGAATTCGTACACGCGACTGTTTAGTTGTTTTTTCCGGTAAGAAAATTTCAAGTTGATCTAAATTTACGGAATTTCCACATGATATTGAGACAATCGACGACCAGACTTCTTGGCATACCTTTCGCGGCGACAGCACAGTGATACTTATGATTGCGGAAAATTCGAAAGTAGCGAGAATAGCACCGCTGTCAAAATCAGTTTCCAGCAACTCGTCCTTCATCAGAATCAGCTCAACGTTATTACCGAGTTCACCCTCGTTGCTAAATGATTGTTACGCGAAAATTAGCATTTGGAAATGTGACAGGATACATGTACTCCATACCATTTTTGGGCTACTATTGTAATCATGGCGTTGTCTACTAGATCTTCCGTCACCGACAAAGTCCTGGGAAAGGGGTTTTGTTTCTTATCTTCATTGACTATATCTGTAACTAAAAAGTATTTGTTAATGTCTTCCGTAGAAAGCATCAATTATAACATTGAAATTAGCAATGTGATGCGTCGGTACAAGACTGACCAATGACCATGTACTATAGATTAGCAATTAAATTTGACCCCGCACAATGAAATCTACACATTAGCTTCAAGCCATGATACATTGATGCGGAATTTTTATACCACAAAATGCATCGTCAAATACCGTCAGAAATGCATTAAACTTTATGGCGTAAACTTTACCACCGCCACAAGATCATTATACACTTATACAGCTAGGATCCCGCAACTTATAATATAATATATCTGCAATTTTAATATTTTCATCTACTCTAGACATGCAATTAAGTCCACGATGCACAAGACACAATGTGATGTGATGTAATGAACAGATATGACGATGGCGAAACAATGAAACACGGTCTATCCATGTAGCATCCGCTGCTGGTCTACTGGTATTACGAGTGTTATTAATGCCCCGTGAAACAGTGTTCGACCTTGATTTTGTCACTTGTTCAAATAAATTATCATCTTTACTATTCATTCAGTGTATATGCCTCTTTTCTACATTGACTAGGCCCAGGCGGGTGTCTCCAAGTCGTTTCGACTATCCTATCTTTTCATTGCATTGCAATCGTGGTGTATTGATCTGATGAAGTCGTTACTAAACTAAACTGAGCTGATGCTTCTTTGCTTTTGAAGCTCAGGCTCAAGGTTGAAGTCAGCCGGAGCAAAGTTACTCGTCAGATTCTGTGGCATATAACATTGTAAAAAGTGTCTGATATCCAAAAATCCATCGTTTTAATGTAACAAAATTACTGGGGTTTTCCGATCTCATCAGCCACTAAGATTTCAACCAGTGTTGGCATGACCGGAATCCTGACTTGAATCGTATCAACTTTTTTACATGACTTGAATTGACTCGAGTCACTTTGGAAAATTGACGTCACTTGACTCGTCATTTCAGACATGCGGAACGACTGATGACTCGAAACAAAATTTTCCTTCCTTCCAAACATCTGCTATGATTAAAATCGAACAGATATGGTTTTACACGTCTATAGTAATCTCAGATTATGTGCAGGTTTACATTGTATCTTGCTGGCGTATTAGTCGGTCATGTATGGCATCATATTCATTTGCTTAAACTATCTAAACTATCGGAGGTTTAGTATTGTATCAGCAGAGCCACCTTAAAAAATCGAGTGACTTGACTCGAGTCAAAATGTGCAACGACTAGATATGACTTGTGACATTGTGATACACTACACTTACCTTTTACCAAGGGAGGAGGTTCACCATGTACGGACGATGAAGACGAGCTCGAGCTCCCCAGCGTTTCAATAGAAGGGGTGGACGGGCTCTCAATGCAAAGCGGAGCTTGATCTTGAACAGAACTTCTGTCAGCAATATCTAAAACAAACACCAGATACCAAATAAAAAACCCAGTCACCAGAGATATAGATCCAGAGAGGAGGTCGTTGTGGAAGCAACTGCAATTTACTAATGTGGATACTTCACTTGAAATAGTTTTGACAGGACTTGGAAATCGCGACTCCTACTTATAATTAGGTAGACTAACACTGACTACTCTGACCCCTCTGATTGGTGAAATTGTCACAACCCAATTCTTGTGACGTTATTGAGTAAAATAGTGTTTCACAGTGTCCGAAGTGGAATCTAACCGCGTACATTGGGCCAGCCAGAACCAGACAGGTTTGAACCAAACAACAAAAAATAGTTTGAGGCTTCAAGTCCAAAATCTTTCCAATGTTCATTCAGCTTGGCTTCCATGAGGAATCTTCAAGTAACACATATCAGTCATAAATGTGCATGTGCAATTGTGCATCTCAAAATTTCCATCAGATATGCAGGCTACTATGTATGGATTGTACTGTACAATGAAAATGTATAACATTATGTCATTCATCATACCTGTAGAGAACTTATTACGAGAATTGCTTGAATCCCTCCGAGCCAAGTCTTCACTGTCCACCTACAAATCATTGAATCAATACCTTAGGAATATCGATTAAGCCATTACAGCCATTTTGTAAGGGATACTCATGAGAGGATAAACCCGTGATTCATGAGTGATACGCATAACGACAAAGGATCGGAAACGGCGATTACCTTGAAATTACTAGCGCTCGACCTGAAGAACGATTCTTTCCTAGGGTACCTCTGCGAGAATTTCGAAGGCGACAGGCTCACATCGTAAGAGTCTTGTTCCACACTGTTAATACTTGTGTCAAATTGTCGGGAATTATTGTATTGAACAGCGACGGGAGTGTACATAGCCTCCTGAAACCGAGCAATTGTGTCAACATACAAGACAATATGAACAAAAGCCAGGCTAACTAACCGCCAGGTCATGGTTCGTGAGCTGTTTACCGTCCAGGCAAAAACTTGAATTGATAGCAAGCGAAGATATGTACCTGACCGCTAATTCGCGATGCTTGGACCTGCAGCACATTGGATTCCCCCGGAGATTCAACTGAAAATATTCCGTGTCAATTTTGCACTGTACGATACAATGTCTAATAACGATAGTCGAATACTTTGATGGGAATGCATGGACGTTGGACAAATATTTTCAGCACCACTTGACTCACACTATACTTACACTGCTTCGACCACATCTGAACATTCGATGTGTCAAATTATTGCAAGCAGACATTCACATCCCATCCCAACAGGCAGCAACAGATTTGCCCAAATCATTTCAAACGCTAAAGATATATGCTCAGGAATCCACGAGAATGCCCTGAATGCAATGAGATCGCAACCGTGTGTAGGTCTTGGCTGAAAATCCATCAATATGCCTGGCATGCAACAAGCAACCAAGTCTATTCACAGGGCATTTATTACGTTCAGAGTCTGTCAGATCTTACCTATTGGGTATAATATATGGGTGTATGTTTGGGTATTACACCAACATTATACCAGGGTGCAAACAGACTTAACCACACATAGACATGATACTCGAGTGGCAAGTCCCAACAAGCGGTGGACCAATACCTGCACAGCTATTACTCAATCTAAATCATTTTACTTTGACTTCAACACAAATCTCTTAGCATGAGTAAATACTCACACATAGAATGCCAGCGCATGCTAGTCCACGCATAGGCACATTAAGAACACTATAATCTGGCAACATATCTCTTACCTTCTCAAGTCTTGCTAGGTGCCGCAACGGTTCCAGAATGTCGTGTAGCACCAGCAGATTATGGCCGACATCTAATTCGATGACATTTTCCAGCACTTGCAATCCTTCCAAGTCCGACAAGTCATTGTAAGGAAGGTAAATGAACTGTAGCCTCCACCTGATGCCACCGGCGAACTGAAAACAAACGTTAATATACATTTTAATAATATATTCATATCATAAATATATTAAAACCCGAAGCTTTTCGAGCCGACACTCTTCAGGGGTAATCGTCAGCATAAACAACAAACAATAAGAACGAGAACGATAAGATATGAAGGATGTAGATTTGCACACTATGAACAATGTGTAATCATTAAATCAAACACTCGCTGGTGCACACTGTCCATTGTCTACGGTAACCTGTGAAAGTTGTCAACCAGGAATACTTTCTAGAAGCACAACGCGGAAAAATATGCCTTAAATATAAAGAAGTCAATGAATACAATGACAGGAACATGACCACAAAGAAAAGTAGTTATGTGGCCTGCAATAGTCGAATAAATTATGAGAACTAAAAGGCATGCAAATCATCGACTAAATTTACTTGTTAAAATTACATATTTGAGTACTTGTACTACCTTCATTTTTACTTCCACTTGCAGCAGGTTTGACATGTCTTGGTAACCACTACTTCTACCCGTAAACGAGTAGATATATATAATAGGGGTACTTGATAAAATTGTTAGGTTACCTAAAAAAACACTGCAAACCAATTTTGGCTCAATTCCAACCTGTTGTGGCTTTGCTGTAAGAGAAAAAGGTTTTGATTTTAATTTGCCACCGTAAATACTATTTTATTCAAATCCAAATTTTTCCAACTACAATAACTTCACCTCAACTGGTTGTAATTGAGCCAAATTTGATGAGCATCGTTTCTATAGACAACCTAACAATTTCATGGGGTGAACATGAATTTTGAAAATTTATTCGTTTATTTTTAGATAATAAATAACTTTCTTTTGTAGCAATGCAGCTACCGATGGAATTGGACCAAATTTGGTGTGTAGGCTTTAATTAGGTAACCTAACAATTTTATCAAGTAGCCAGTACAATCAAGTCATTTTTTAACACCCTTCTTGCTTCTACTTTGAGTACCAACGCTGACAGCTTTTACCTCCTTTGCCTGTAAATCTGGCCCGCGACCCGTGAAGGCAGTCCATAGGCTTATGTAGCCCGAGGTTAAAATGAGTTTGCCGACCCTATATTATGAATGAATGTAACCTTGTAAGTAGGAATAGCATTGTTTGTCTTTGGCATAATATCATGTTTCAACCATATTGTGTAACCAAGTGTATCAGGAATCTCTTGAGTGACTGGTGTTAACAAAGAACTCAAACAACAGTTTGATTCACCAACAGGTCGCGTTACACTCGTCATTACACTCGTTATATAAAGCTACCTTCATGAGATATTTGATGAAAAGATCATGTTTAAGTGAGTTTTGTATTACAAGTATTACAATAGGATAGTTAGACATTAGAGTAAGTACACTGTTCGATTTGAACAGTAGATGATAATATACTTTCGAAGTCATGAAACCTCGGCTTTGCTGGTCATAGTAATCGTATTAGACATTGTTTAGTTTTAACGAGATTACAATTGGCCGAGGCAAGCAGGCGTAGCCGCGCGGTAACACAATATTTGCAAGAGCCTAAAATCAGCGAAGCGCGACACGAGTCTTCGACCAGCTGGCGACGGCTTTTCATAACAGCACGGTCCTGCGGAGTTTATTGATTACCTCGCTAACTCTACGGATGGCAGATGTCGTGAGGAGCGCGCGTGTATTAAATACTTCCGAGTCTGGTTAGCTGTGCGAGTTCGCATTTTCAGTTGTCAGTGAATGGAATAATTCAAATATTTGACAATATTAGTAAAAAAATCCGACGAAATTCTTAGTAAAATGAACTGAACCGAGCGCGTTTAATCGAAAATAAAACGGCGATTATTGCTCGATTCCCTGAGCCTTGTGATGCCTGAGGGAATGCAGTGAAAAGAGGCCTCAAATGACTATGACAGATAAATATATCGGCAAGCGTCAAAATATTTCTTAACGGCGTCGATAGATAGCATACCAGTACTGCCAGGTTATACACCTCAGCGAGATCTACTTTGCAGGAGAGAGTCGATATACGGTACATGACATGCCGCCCTATTTCTTGTCGCTTTCTTTTTCTATACTATCTTCTTTACTTTCATTCAGTGTGCATGCCTCCT
>ATSW01112156.1:0-10801 GCA_000444245.1 Botryllus schlosseri
GTCTCAGTTAAAGCTTTAACATGGAAACACGATAGCTGGGAATCTTTTAACAACACTGACTTCAGCTTTCCACGATTTATTGGCCTGGCTCCTTCGTCAGCTTGGATATCAACTGGGAATTATACCCATGATTATGGACCACCAGATAATTCTGGTAGAATAGTAAATAATTTTATCTTGTCTAATTGGACTAACCAAAGCGAAATGCCAGTCATCTAATACTAACCTAATTTGTGAAATGTTTATATTTTGTCATTTTAATTCGAATCTAATTTCTTGTCTTCCTGAGAAAGCTACAGTAGAACTGAATAGTGCTAACGAGCCAAACTTGGTGCACATAAATTTGCAGCAGTCGTGCTCATGAAGATATCATTTGATAAAAACTAAACTGGATTGTTGTTGTGTGTCTTGCAAGTGGGGAATTTATTTCAATTTCTAATTTTTGGCGAATTCAGTATTTCAAATTCGAATAGAACCTGAAAAATGTGTAGCAATAATTCTAATTCTACCAATTTGGACAAGCTGACAGTTGTTTGGTTCTCCACCTCTGCTACCGACTAATTATTGATGCGAAAATCAGCCCGACGACGATGCCGAATATAATTATAATTGTCAGTGCGAATACATCCTTATTATGATAAACGGGAAGGATCATTTCAATCGTTACAGTATGACGCGGTATTGTAACGACAAAGCGGACTCAAATTATAATGACGTCACAGCCATTCGTTACGTCGTTTCGGGGCCGCTATCCGCGACGATCAGCCGCAATATTCGCAAACGTATTTGAGTTTGGGGACGGTGTCGTCGCAGTTTTGGAAGTTGACTACGTTCACGTCAGTGGCGTGTTGCCTGCCACAAACGTTGGTTCCTGTGGCAGTGCCGTCGATTTGAGTCATCGTCAATCCTAGAGGGCCTGCAGTCAGAGTGGTGATCGGATCGGTGCCAAGTAAATCGGCGCTTGCGATGTCTGCGTTTATCGAATCCCCATTGGTTTGCAGTCCGGTCCAAAAAGCAGTCGATCTCGCCCCGATCTCTGTTAGCAGTGCGCTGTAGTAAAAAAGCAATGAAGTGAAGTGATAAGGAATCCATCAGCGTGTCCCCATAGGTAGGCTGCCCCTACCTTTTCGTAGTATCAGTTTAGTTCTGAATTTCGTCATTTCAAAACACCACAAGACTGCGATACAAAGAAAAGATAGGAAGGTGCCGAAGCGACTAGAAGCAGTCCTTGAAATCAGACACCCACCTGGGCCTAAGCAATGTCAAGAGGAGGCACGCAGACTGAATTTAAAGTAAACTAATATGATAGGCAAAGACAATCGACAAAATGAGGTAGCCTGTGACTGAATGCAAAAATGATATGTCAGGTAGTGGTCCGATATTTGCGAGGGCCGCCTAGTATTTATTCAATAGAAATTGCTTGCATATCGATTTGGGTGTGGATATGCTCCTTGAATGTCGGACAGCCGGCAAGATACTGTTCCACAATTCAGGTCCGGCAAATGTGATAGAACGATGATCTTTTCTGACGACCAACTGATAGTAGAACGACGGAGACGCGCATATGTTGTACTTTGGCGCTTTTAATTTGGAGGTAAAGTAGTCATTGAAATGACTGCAATGGAGCTTATACATAAACTTGGCAATTTCCAGTTTCCGCTCATCTTTTATGTTTAGGACACCGAATCGTTTGAGCAGTAATTTGTTGTTAGTAATCGAGTATGTCTATCTGTACTTGGTTTACTCACCTAAGCAGTTATATTTGCACGTCAATTCTACTTCAACAGTATTTGACGCAGTTAAATTGCTGCAAGCTCAATATTGTCAAGCGAAAACTAGTTTTCGGATGCAATTCAACGACGAGTTGCAAAACTGTAGAGCGGTCTGGAACGCCGAATATCAACGAAATGAGCGAGGAGCGCACTATCGAAACTTCCACGGATGATTGACTGATGGCCACTTTCAATCGATGCATCGACATACGCTTTCTGAATTAATATTTCGGCTTCGTTCAGGCCATTGCCGCCTAAAATTGCACTTATACAAAATTGGATGTACGGAGACTGATCTATGCGACCATCGCTCAGTACATGAAAGAGTCACGCATTTTTTGCTGCACTGTCATTGACATGATTTCCATAGAACCTTTTTATTCAACATTACGTGTGAGTTCAAAATTGCAGCAATGCTCGAAAATTGACTGATCGTCCCCGACATGTTATCCCTTGTTGCATAGTTCGTTTTATCGTGTTGTACATATTTGTAAATCGGTTCTTGCCCACATTATGTCCCAATAGTTGCGCTCCCTGAGTGATAAATGCTCGAAACTACTTTTGTCGAAAATTCGGTGTAACGCCTTCACATTCTACTCCGTGACGCACCTGGCCTTTCAGGCGAAAATCGTCACTCACTTTTTAACCAATAATAAAAATAACGCGCGTTGAAATATTTCGCAAACAAATTTAATTGGCGCAATGTGACGCAAATTTGCTCGATTTGATATTTTTTCAACTATCGTGGGCTGGGGTGAGTCAAGCACTGCGTCACTTTTCTATCAAAATTCATCGAATATAATTCGAACTTATCAAGAAACCGAACAGTTATATGAATATAATAGGACTGAACTGATCATAGCTCACGACCGCCATTAATTTTATTCGCCCCCTTTCTCTCAAAATTGCGCCTAAAGACGATATCGCCCATTTTGGGAACCACTGGACAAGAAACATCTAAATAAGAAGCATTTACGCTAACTGAAAGGTAACCGAAGATAATCTAAAGAGGGCAGGCGATGAACACGAAGCGGCCTGTCTAGGCAGCAGAGGTCGATAGTGAGATCGTGGCCTATAAAGTCAAGCCTGGGCCAGTAGAGGCACTGAATTGCAGATTCCAAATTAGGCCCGTGTGTCATATCAACATGCGACACTTGAGCTTGTGGGATGAAGTTAAGGTGGATTTCGATAATATGAAGTAACATACTCATTACTCAGTCACCAGTCGTTGGCCGCCCGTAATCTTAAAGCTCACGTACCCCTACCCTTAACATTAATCACAAGCCTATCTTGATCACTAAATATGCACTGTGGTGCAAATGTGAAAAAAAAAATAATGAATTAATGAGGTAAGCATCAGCAGCTCCTAAACTCACGTTCTCGCCGACGAGATCTGATTGTAACCGACAGATATGAGATGCACATCATCGGCCACGTCCGCGCACGCGTCCCTGGCTTCCGTCCATGTCGACAGCGTGTCGTACAAGCGATACCAACAATCTCCCACGGTCGTCCAGCTGTCGAACGGAGCCTAAAATCCAATTGCAGTCGCAGCCAAGACTAAGTCACATATCCTTCGTTTCCATGCTCGGCCGACGGTCGGCCGAAAGGCCATGACGCATGCGTTGTACATGTCGGCCGTGTTTCCATAACCAGGGGCAATCCGACCGTGACTTGGCCGAACTAGGTGGGCGAAGCGATCGCAATGACGTTTTTGGCTTACTTTATGTAATAATTTCATAATAATCACAAGATTGCGATAAATGACTCGGTAGGAATGAGCCGAGATGATTTGTAGCGGTCATTCAGTCAAACAACACGCTTTGACCTTGAACACGTAGGCCTAAATCCATCCATCATGTAAAATGGTCATGATGAGCCAATTGCTTAAAACTAACAGAAGATAAAATAAAATGGAAAAAAGATGGAAATTGGTGGCATATCTTAGTATGTGGGGGATATAGATATGGGATATCGTGGTCCAATAATTTCGAGCGCAGAATAGTAACTTGTCCAGTAGTCTACCGGTACTACTGTTTCGTCGTCATGATTCAGACATGAACTGCCAGTGTCCGATTGATGATTTGCTTACAAGGGGAATGTGAATAAGTTCACCTAGTTTGTGGTCAAACGGTATGGTTTGTATTGTACCCATGCACCAGAACACAAACCCTCGAATTGTGGCAGCAGCGTATGTGATCAGATCGCGAAGATTTCGGTAGCCTACGGGTAATTCGTAGCAGTACCGGTACTACTAAATTCCATTGCAATCATAATTAAATTCCGGGTTTTTCAAGGCGTCCAAAATCCGTCCGGAGTGCAGCCATAGTTAATTTGATACGAAAAGTGTATTGTAAGTAGCGAATACCAATTCGCTAATCCAAGACACAGCGCAAGCATGGCCGAAGGGCTAAGCCGAAGGATTCACTCGATGGCCGACGAGTCGGCCGACGTGGGTGTGCAATCTGTGCATGCGCAACAAAATTCTCTCGTTCGTCGGCCGAATCTCTCGAAAATGGGCCCATCGGCCGTGCATGGAAACGCAGTAATAGATTGCTAACCTAAGGATAGAAGCGAAACACGTGACTGCACGGCCTGGTAACCGGAGACGGTTAACTATTTCTCGTAGCTTTGTAAACAGTTATTGGAAACTTATAGCTTGTACCTTGATATAGCTCATATAGATGAGTTACCATAGTTTAAAATCCGGAGAATGGGACCCTTTTTATGAATCACAGAATTTATAATATCGGACGAGAAAACGGGTGATTTGGAGATCTTTACGGAAAAGACTGCAGTGTTGACTAGAAAGAAAGAGATCATTTGTTAAACTCGACTCCCCAAAAAACCGATTGGAAGTCCGAATTCCAGATTTCGCGGCATGTATGGCGTTTTTTTTAGTTGGGGCTGTACAATCGCCTGGCTCCAAAAGCTATATAGAGGACGACGAAATGCCGAAAAGAATGATATTAGGGCGTCCTAGCAGGGCATTTTCGATTTCCTGGAAAAGGAGGACGCGTGATAACGAGGGCTGGGCACAATGATTCGAGTACCCGAATCTGAATCAAGTATTAATTTTAATGATTCGAGTCGAGTAGTGAACAACGATTTTTTTCGAGTACTGAAATTATACGCTCCTCGCAACTGAAAGTTAATTTACTAACGACTATTATAGTTTTGATACTATTTTCCACTGAGGAGGCCTTGAAACCGTGATTGGCCGTGTTGTAGCATAAGACACAGGGTACAAAGCTACGAAAGTTACTGGAAATAACACATTTCCGAAGTCATGATCATACCACAACATAGTCAAGAAGTGCAATGAAATCGGTATGGTCGGAAAAAATACCAAAGTATCTTCAACGCGATGGATAACAGGCAATTATGTTTTTTGTGGTGACATAAAAGGTACATATTAGAACTTTGACATGGTATATTATGTTGTGACGTCATAATGAGTGATACTCGAATACTCGACTCGAAGCGTATTACGTGATTCAGAATCGAATCACTCAGGTACTCGATTTTCCCCAGCCCTAGTGGTAACTCTATCTTATAGGTAGATCAGATCGTAAAATGTATTAAAAGCTGTCTTTAGTGAAAGCTACTATCGTACTGATTCCGGAAATACATACGTACAATACATACAAACTTTCACGAAATTTAGAATCATTCCTCTTTGTCGCCCATTTTTCTAATTAACCACGTCACTCGTTAATTTGTAGGTCCGGAGCTGGAGCCAGAGTAGTAGTATCAATAACCTGCGACAGTGGTACTGGAGCAATTTAACGTTTGTGCATACACCAAAGCTCCGAATACAATCACCATAACAATCGGCTACAGCGGCGCTCCGACTGTTCGAAACAATGACTATTTCTAGTAATCTTTAGTCGTCCGAGCGTGTAGTATCGAGTTGCACACCGTCGGTCGATAAGTTATCTATGGTGTTGACTAAATCATAACAATCTCACCATCACAACAGTGGTTGTGGGCGCGACGGTCGTGACAGCGTCGGCCGTGGTGACGGCCGCCACGGTGGTGGTGGCAGCAGTCGTGGTGGTCGATCCAGTTAGAGCGTTTACTGTAACAACGACATTGGCGTGATTGTCGCAAAGCACAGATCTCCGAAATGTAGTACTGGTGAAACTTTCGCTGCATTGTTACGCTTAAAACAGTTTCCAATTAATAACAAAATTCATATTGAACTATAGGCCTACCCGAATATTTCATACTGACACTCGTCAGCAACTAGCAGAGAACTGATAAGAACGTGTATATCGTGGTGGGATAGCGTTGGTATAATTCACAGCTACAACACCAAAGGGTTGTGGGTTCGAGTCCGACCGAGGTCGACTCCATAATTCCTACTTAAGTGTTGGAGGTTTATCTAGTAGTTTATCCCCGCCTCGCCATCCCATCCGCGTAAGCGGTGTCTTAAAATAGGCCTGGAAGTGGGCCGTGCTACAAGTCAACCGCTACGGAATCAAAAATAAGAAATATCGGCCTGGTGTCGATGACCATGGTGGTCGACAAACACCATGAATACCACAAACAAACATCGCAAACAGGCAATCGCAACATTGGTAAGAGTAAGAATCGTATAAACAATTTCTACTATAGTTGCTGACGATTTCCCATGACAATTGTGAGCCGAAAGTGTATGGGTTCATATCAATATGAATAATATATTATCCAGTTGCATAGGCCAACTAAAGTTTTGTTCGTGCAACAGGTTCATTGTGACTTACTGAGGATCCAAAGCAGCAATGGGTTCCCGAAGAGACCACTCGACGAGGTTGGTTGTGGCTGTTGGAATGCGGTTTGCTGATATGCAGGTGGCTGATACACGGGTTGTTGATATACGGGTGGCGGATTTACGGGTACTTGAAATGCGGGAGGCCTATAGTTGACGGGATAAGGCACAAATCGGCCATCGCCCTGATCATCCTACGAACAAAAAGATATCTCGCGCTAGTGAACCCGCGGGAATATTGCGGGCGACTCACCTGCTTCGCACTCGGCTCCTTCCCCGCTTTTCCGCTTTCTGTTAACGAAATACTGAATAAACGTGGGGAGGTTTACGTCAAACAAGGCATCATACGGCCAGTTGCACAATTGGAAAATCTTTCGCTTTCCAAATTGCAGTAGAGTTAGAATTGCAGGTGCACAGTTCTTTTCCGAATCAGATTAGAATTGGAATTAACGGATTTGCCAATAATTCAATTCCGAATTGGAAGGAATCACAATAATAATCGAGGTCAATTCTTATCTAATCAGTGGGGCAAGTTTTTGCAGCTTTTGCAACTTTTTTTTACAACTTCCGGACGCTTCCCAAATACTCAGAAGTCGTGTATTATAGTGTTTTAATCTGTTTGAAGGTATGTCTTACATTGCAACTTTTCTTCATTTTTTCATGCAACTTTTTGCAAGTCTTTTCGATCTTTCATGCAACATTTTGCAAGAGTTTTCGATTTTTATCCAACTGACTTTTCACTGAAAATATTTGGCACTATATGTAAATGGATCGCTTGAATTTGAGGTCCTTTCCGATTTGAATTACATTCAGGCTAGAGCGACGAAAATAATATTTTCACCGGGTCAATTTTCTCAGTCTATTGATTTTTTTGAAGTCGCCAACATTGAGTTTAGCTACAGTGCCTTGGATACGGAACGATTCTAGTATCTCATACCCTAATACTTTCAAGGAACTTGTCCATAAATGCAGCTTTTTAGTGCAGCTTTTGTGAAAATTAAATGCAACTTTTTGCTGCAACTATTGTGAAAAATAAGTGCAACTGTCTACGGATTTGAGGGCTACAAAATCTTGCTCAACTAATCAGCGTTCATTGTCATGAGCATTAGAATGGCAAATGTCTTTACACCGAGCTTGGCTCGTTTCACAATAGACAGTTGTCCTGTAGTATTTTCAGAAAAAACAGATTAGAATTGCAATGAGAGTATACAAATATTTCATAAATTGGACTTGAATTAGATTACCGGAATTCCACATAAATTANAATTATCTNGTTGNCCAAGCCTGCANACTNCGCTGCTTATCCGCTNAGANTTCGATGGAATGATCTGCANCNTACTCACCGGCCGANGCGTAGACGACGCAGGCGAAAANTACGAGGCAGANTANNNCGATCTTCATNTCAGAGCTGCAAAAACGAGGCGGAATCTGAACGGTGNCGGGAGTGATNTCGCTTTTAATAACCCGAGGGATGTCGCGAGCTGGTGGCGAGAGATTCGCCTTTTTTTATTCTTCAAGTTGTTATACAACTTGCTTGGTTGGAGAATAATNTGGTGGCTCNGTTACCAGGAGAATCATTTAAAATGTGAAACTTNGCAGTCGTGCGCAAAAGTGACCGTATGAAACCCATTATTTCAGTGAGCTCCTTCTCCCGTGGCAGCGGCGTGAGTTGATCCTGGTTAAACGGAAGCTCCACTACTTACCAAGCAATTTTGTTTTACCAGTAGTGAGATGCGGAGTTGATTTTACTCACTGTGGAACATTTCATCNCAATGAAATCATGCAGGATATTCGGACTANTTGTGAGATGTGGACTAGCTTGTGCTGGAAGTATTGCTNAATTCAAACAAACAAACAAACAATAAATACAAAGTATCGATACTATCCTTCATAGGGACAGTAAAGAGCACGTCCGCCACGCATATACCAAGAACAGTGGTTATTGANCTGGGTCCAATTGAACCTCTTCGGTTCGACGAAGCTGTTTTAGATGTTCGACGCAAATGCACNTTGTGGCATTACCGCACGACCTACATAGAATATCAGTGAACTCTTTGAAAGGTATCGTCGATTCGAAACTCATGCCTTTGGTTTTAGAGAAACGCTCCAATGGAATGTCACTTTACGTTCCTTNCCCGCCTATTCAAGTTGGCGAAATCCTTCCCGTGCGCTACAGTTCATATATATCTCATCATCGGCTGCGCTAACATTGAGAGATTTTGTTTTGTTGACCGGAATGCNAATTAAATCGACCTGGTGCACANGGCCTTTGCTGCCGAGCACCATNATTCAATACANCAACAGCANCAACAACAACAACAGCATTGAGAGAACTGCTGGAGGTTNATGCTGCAGTAAACTGATGGAGCTCCATTGACAAAATATAGGTACAATACCACACCATTATCTCTCGATAATGGCTATAATTGGGGAACATGATGCTTTATGGGGAATCGGATACGTACATTTACCCGTCGCGGGCGCAACCACATTACGGCACATTCATTGGTGCTTTATTATGATTTGGATTACAGAAATCATGATCGATATCGGATTATCTTACAACAGGTCAAGAGGGATTTTATATTTATATGGAGTAATTCTGCCAACTGTAAAAATGCAGTGCAATTTTTACAAAGATGCTCGCTACATTTCAGTCGTCTGAATATCTGCGGTGGTCGGTAACTAATTACTTCTTCATTTTTGGAGTAGGGGAGATGTGGTACCGATGGATCAAAAATTGCAAAATGATCTCTGGCCCTCAAATCTTCAGACGAGAATAGCAGATCTTTTGCTGTCTCAACACTTCGATACAAGCTCTACCTATTGCGGACATTTACATGGATATCCGCCTTTTCAAAAAATATTTATAAACGTTTAAGATTTGTTGCTCGAACGTGTCATCGGTCCCCACCCGGTGGGTCCAAAGGCACATGACCATGGGACCTATGAGACATACGCTTAAAAACTCAAATTTTTTAAATTGTTTTGTTGTGTACTATAAACTAAGCTACAGCAAGCCAATGAAGAATGTTTCGTCGCGACCTTCAAGAATAAAATAGATTATATCAACTCAAATGCTGGCATAAAATCATGTTCTGATTTACGCCTAAACATACAAAATTAATGCCACATACATATTACCCGCGAATCGACATTTTGACTTTCAAATACCTCGAAATAGCGATAAAGCACTACGTATAACTATGATTTACAGCCTATATATATGTAGGCGAGTTTCTGTTGTTAAGTGATTAGTCGGTCCATCTATTTTGCTTGATTTGGCTATGGTACCATAGGTCCCCCGCCCCATTAATATTGTAATTGTCTTGAAAATAGTGTTGGATGGTGTTGATTCAAAAAAGATGTGCCATTATATACCCTGATACAAGCCCTATACTTCACATCGAAAATTATGGCGGGTTTGTTAGTCTGAAAGGTGATATTGAAAAATGCAAATGTCGATCCAAATTTACTTTACACCCCGTAAAACGTAAATCATTCGTCACAGACCCCATACCTCACGCAGGTCGATTTTTTTTGCATGTGAGAAAAGATTCTGTCAGCATGTAATTGTAGACAAATTCACGGAGTGTAATCATGGAATTATCACGGATAATTTTTCAAGTATTTTCGGTCCCAGTGATCCATCGGTACCACATCTCCCCTACTGAAGTAGGTTTTCCCTGCTTGTATTACTTGTTTAAGTTTTCAGATCGATTCAACAGATTCTGAGCGAAGCATTTTACTTTTAATACTGTTTGTTGATAGATAGAAAGTAGTTTTGGCATAAGTGTCAACCACAATGCGAAATAACGCAGGTTAGTTGATTGCGCGGGTCTTATGAATCCATCAAGGCACTTCGTCATGCGAATCTAGTATAGGGATACCATATTTTGGAATCGGAAAAGGAGGGCACTTTTACCAAACCATAAAAGATAGTTGACGAAAATTAAAAACAGCAGATTTTGCAATATTTACTGGAAATCTTGCTGTGTCGAATAAAAAATGTCATCCTTTCATTAGACTCCCGAATAACCCACTCCAACGTGAGCATTACCTATTTCGCGACATTTATGCCGATTTTCACTGGACCCTGACTATTATCCTAGCTGTAAATGCTGTAAAGGTGGACCAAAAAGGTGGACATTTAGGCGTCATCGGAGGAAATTTCAAAGGAGGACGTATGGTAACACTAACCTAGTATATTGTGGAAAAATCTTTCGTGCGTAGTCATTTCGAGTTAGTCGCGAGGATACATCATGCAATTTCTGAG
>ATSW01112195.1:0-11946 GCA_000444245.1 Botryllus schlosseri
TCTGTATTGCTCGTCGCCTAAACTAGGGGCCTTATAATAGGGGGTAAGCCTCCATGTCATGATATTTTTTAAAACGGGATGTTCGAGTAAACAAAGGGTTAGTATCACATTTTCATATCAATACTATAATTTGCATTCCATGATGCGGATACATGCTTGTTCTGTCGAAAATTGATATCTCCTCTCTTGGGACGCATCAATACAAATCACACTCCCGGCACCTTCCGCGTAGCTCAATTTGCAGCTTTGACAGTCCCTGCAAACGAATTACGACCGTTTTCAAAGCTACTTACTTACTTGAGTATATTTAAAGTCAGTCAATTCTACTTCTACTTGGAGTAGTTTGAGGTTGCATATGAAAGAAGTACTTCTATTCGTACTTGAGTAGATTTTTGTGTCGCTACTTCTACTTCTACTTGAGTAGATTTCTTGACTACTTTGACCACCTCTGGTCATTGGTCAATCGATTGCAATATTAATTTTTGACTCTGGCCATTTTGCTTAAAGTGCTTCACATACATAAGTTGATCACAATAGAGCAGTGGTTCTCAAAGTATGGGTCGCGACCCAAACATGGGTCGCGGAGGGTCAGAAAATGGGTCGCGACATAGTGATTCAAATCTGTCAAAATTCAATTTTCTTAGTGGATTATTGCTTCATCATACGCATTTCATTTAGCTTCTTAGTGGATTATTGCATCATAAGTGGTGTTCTAAGAGTTTCAATGGCAGCGCAGCTACACTAGGCGTAACTACTTAGCCCAGTAGCTGCTAAAAAGACTAAGTTAAGGAATAGAATGCATTTTGATCGCGAATCTAAGCCTGCGCCAGGCCACTGTTATTCACATGATGCAATCGCACAAGCTCGAGCAGTAATTAGTCTTTACCATCTCCACACACCAAAAATACTACACCATCTTGGCAGACAGTAAAAATCATATTGATTTAAAACAAAATTAATCCAGATTGTTTGTATCAAACGGCAACAGACTATAATTCATTTGCGTGTCTTCACTGTTCGAGTGTTCGTCTTAGAGCGCAAAATGGAGAGATCTTCCACTGTGCTGTAATATCATCTGCGCACACTTTCGTGATTACATCCTCGCTTTGGTAATTAAGGTCAAGATACCTCGCTGTCATCGAAATTTGTTTGCTACTTCCATCTGATCTGATACATTGTGATTTGCGAGGTGATCATCGATTATCTGCTGCGTTGCGTCATGATTCGAGCGCGCTTAGCATTAGCATTAAAGGATGAGTAAGTATTCCTACAAGCAAGAATTTTTAGACTTGGGATTCACTTGTATCAATGATCATGGTGCTGCAAATCCACAATGTGTGCTGTGTCATAAAGTGTTGTCAAACGAATCTCTGAAGAAGAACAAACTTGAGAGACATTTGGAAACAAAGCACCCGCAACATGCGAAAAATAATCGTATTTATTTTCAGCACCGAGAAGCGGTACTGAGACGAAGCCGATTTTGCTCAGCAACGAATCCAGCGCTTTTAGCCTCCAAGCAAGCCACGCTGGCATCGTATGTAGTCTCGCTACGAATAGGTAAAACGATGAAACCGCATACGATTGGAGAACAGCCGTGAAAATCTTGCTGCGAAACATTTGTCTCCGGATCTTTCGGCAGTGATGCAGGAGGTTGTTGATGTAGTCAACTTCATCAAATGCAGTGCTGTTAACTCTCGTCTGTTCGAGCAGATGTGTGTCGACCATGGGTCTCAATTCCAACATCTCCTATTCTACTCCAATGTGAGATGGCTTTCTCGCGGTAAGGTCTTGCGCCGTCTGGTAGATCTACGAACGGAACTGAAGGTCTTTCTCAATGAAAAAGTACATCGTCATGCCATTCGGTTCGAAGATAAGGAGTGGATGCTAAAAGTATGTTACTTAAACGACATCTTCACCGCACTCAACGATCTTAACACATCAATGCAAGGCAGAAATCAAAACATTATCAGTCTCTCCGAGAAGCTGTCTGCTTTCAAAGAAAAGCTGCAGATCTGGAAGAAGAAACTGGAGCGTGGACGAACAGCAGCGTTTCCATCCATGAACGAGTATCTGGAGGAATGGAATCAGATTGCTATTAGCAGATTGGATATCATCAAACCCATTCTAATGGACCATTTGGAAAACCTGATCACGGAGTTCGATCGCTACATCCCAGACAGAAATGAGGCATCTCAGTGGTGGGTCACAAATCCGTTTTTGGCAAGGGTTGACAATTTACCAGAGGATGTTGCAGGACTACAGGAAGAGTTTATCGACCTGCATCATGACCAATTCCATCGACTTCTTTTTTCCTCTGCGTCACTTGGAGAGTTCTGGACTTCGGTTAAAAAGGAAAAGCCAATAATCGGTAACGAAGCAATGGCTTTTCTGCTCCCATTTGCGACCACTTATCTGTGTGAGCAAGGATTTTCCGCACTGACGGTTGTTAAAACCAAGGCTCGCAATCGCCTCGATCCTGGAGACGATTTGCGCATTGCGCTCAGTAAGATAGAGCCGTGCATTGAAAATATTATGAAAGAGAACTTTCAGTTTCATCAATCACACTGAATGAATGATCTGTCTCTAATAAATTGTTCTTTCATAGTACTGTGTACTATAACTGGTTGTCTGTGTCTTATCTGAAAAATTAGCAGAGTGGTAACACAAAAAATACATTTTTTTATGTTTGAGATTTGGGTCGTGAGGTGATCATGAAACTCAGATTTGGGTCGCGCTCAAAAAAGTTTAAGAACCACTGATCTATGGGAATATATGCCTTGAATTTTGCCACAACATTTCATAGTACTGGTGCCACGAATTTGCGAAAGTTTGTTTTTATACCAAATTTGCGTAACCAAGATGAATAGGCCTAGATAGCAGATGTCAACAGATAATTAATACCAGTTCAACAATAACTATGAATCAAGGACTGCGAAAGCAATTATGGTCAAAATGTGAATGTATATCGCGCGCTATTGCTTGCAATGTGCTGGATTCTTCACCAAATAAAAAGTTAATTACGCGATATCATTGGCACTCGAGGCCATCCGACTGTGAAGTTCATGTACTCCTCTCGATCAGAGTTGGACTAGAAAATGTTCAGATTTTCCAAATTACATTATAATTAAAAATTGAGCTATAGTTTTGGCCTAATTAGATTAGAATGATTCAATTTGCAAAAACTTTTGGAATTGAATTAAGTACCGAATTCCAAATAAATACAAATCAAATCGATTCGTTCTCATGAGCAGGAAAATGAGTCTGTGCAACAAGCTTGTCTCGGTTCGCACGATACAGTTCTCCTGTAGCATTCTCAGGAAAACCAGGAATCAGATTACAACATAAATGAGCGCATAGAAAAATTTCACAAATTGGATCAGAATTAGGTTACCGATATTTCGTTCTAATTAGTATGATTAAACTACCTTTATCATCTAGTTTTCCAAATCAGCTCTAGATACGATCTTTCTTGTCTTCTGGTTGATTTTAATAGCTGTGACGAAATTTTGAATAGATGCGCTCTTGCAGGGAAAGAAGGAGACTGATAAAAGCAATGACAAGACGACACAACCCCAACCTTGTTCCGAAATGGGAACCGCCCAAAGAAAAAGACTTCGTCGAAGACCTCGACGAGAAACACAAGGAGAGTCTGAAAAAGTATGTCGTTATTTCCGTACACCCGCTATATGAAATAACCCCCACCCATAAAACCTTCACCAGACCGGTGGCAAAATTTAATTGTAAGTTATAAATTCCAACTCGCTCATAACACATGCTCGAAGCCTTTGACATGCTGAGACTTATTCGCAAATGTTTTGGGTAGTCGTAGACAGTCCTACTGCTCATGCCTATGCTACTTTCTCGTTCTCATAACTGATGTAGGATTCATGCATTATGGTCCGTCAATAATATTGCCTTACAAGGCTATTTCTGCACCTTGCGTGCCCAGCAGCATCTGCGCAGCATGTACTCATGTTATGCAGATGCAGTCTGCACAGATCATGTGTTTAATGAGTCCATTTATACGCGCACCAAAAAGAAGGACGAAATATATAATGTCCTATTCTTATTCCTATATAAATGGGCGATGTTGATTATGCAATTATGCGATAGACCTGGTGTTGACATTAACCTTGAAGGTCCTGTAGTATATAGTCGCCACATTTAGTGAATAGCAGATTATTCACACAACAACTTTTCTAGCCGTCATGCCATAGTCTCATCTTGCATGCTTTACCCTTATGCAGCACCAGAACATGCGAATGATAAGCTATAACAGCCTGATACATACGGTATATTGTGTTTTATTATGTCCGTAACTAGCGCTGGTCAATATCGAGTTTGTGTGATTCGATGTCGAGTCAGGTATTCGTGTATCATCGAGCATAACGTAAATGCTGTAATAATGGCATGTAAATTCAACAATTGAATGCTAGCACCTGCACCATAATAAACCTGAATATTTTCGATTGACACTTATCAGGGAAAATCGTCGGCACCTAGTCGAGAATTCAAACAATAGTTTTCAATTCTCTGCTAGTTAATGACGGGTGTCAGCCGAGAATATTTAGCTCTATCTCAATACAAAAATATAGTACTCAATTGTATGTTGTAGTTGTGTACCTCCAAGAAGTCTCCCAAGCTCATTAATCTATCATTTTGGCTGCCACAAAGAACACATCAACATCGGCATCGAAAATAATTTTGTATTTCTTAAGCATATGGTTAGTTCATACCGCTTTTGAGCGATATCAAAACGCAAGAATATGTCATCGCCAGGAACAAGAGTTGTACAACATGTTTGAATGCAGAGTTACGAAGAACCCTAGTCTTGGGGTTCCCAATGTGGGAAATAGAATAAAAACCACAGTTTTTGCTGATAAAATAGCACTCAGTGTAAAGGTCGTGTATTTTGTTATTACAAAACAGCAGTTCTCGCTACTTGACGCAAATCATTAGGTCTGATACCAGAATCGGCTTCGAGCACTGGAATCGTTGTTTCCGCACTCTTGGAGCGCAAAAAGTGTATATTCACACCAAACGGGCGAAAACAGAATTTAACTCAGAATTATATCGCGTTCATAAATCCTACGTCCCTATAGTTGCACGCATAATTTGGATTAAAACGTTATATACGATTGTCGATTTATCCCGCGGTATAAGTCTGAGACAGGTTCTGATTTCGTTTACCATGGGTGTTTATTCAAACCCGTACATCAGGGGTGGTACACGGGTGGAAATACGCCTGTTTTCGGTAAGAGTGCAGCACTATCTTATAAAGTAGGTCGGGGTCGCACAAAAATATATATTTATTGCACAGGTACGAAGAACGCCGAAAAAGTCGAATACTTAACCCTACCGTAGACGGAGGGACTGAACAAACAACGCAAGTCACGTATGAAGGCTCTGAATCACCTCCAGTAGCGAACGAGGTAAACAATCTTCTAATTTATCGTTATCTCAGATTTTGTGGTGTCGTCTACAGTTGATATATTACCAGTGTTGCGAAATGAACGACGCTTTTCTAGAGAACACTGACGTAATCTGTACACCGCTGTGGACAAAAAGTGAATCTGTTTTGCGAGATAACTCTGCGATGTGTACAGCACACTCTGGAAACCAGTGCCATAACAAATTCATATTGGATATTTTCTGTTGACACTCGTCTGAGGTAATCGTCAGCAACTAGTAGACTAAGTAGAGGAACTCAGCAGAACCTTGTATTAGGCGGTTGATATGCAAAGTTCTTTTGAAGTCTCTTAGTTGCTGACGATTTACCCCTGGCTAGTGCCAGCCAAAGATAATCCGGTTTATTTCAATATGAATATAATATTCAAAGGTGTACTAATTCTATTTGAAGCAACCTTGAACCCTTTACTTTTTCAGCTTGGGTAAATAATATTTTGTCAGAAAAAAAAGACGCAATCACAGTCTCAGTTAATACTTATGATATATTTCATGCATATTTGATGCATCCATCACTAGGATTAGCGTGAAACGACCCATTTTGTGGTCGGGCACAATTCATTGATTGACATCTTGCAACAACCGTGCCGGTACAATTCAATTAGTAATTTACATGGCGCATTTGTACTATAATGTGCGTGTTTTCTGAAAGTATCGCACATCTGGTCGGTACCGAAGTACTGCATGCTAGTTACGAGTACTCAGCGCGACAATAGCTTTCGATTAAGACCAGACATATCAAACGTGTACGCTTGCTATAGGACTACCAATTATGCTGCTTTAATCGGCTCAGCATTACACCTCTCTGCGCATATAACCGCGAGACACGTGTTGCGCATCTACCCGTAGGTTAGTAACCTAGGAGCAAACGCTAAAAGTATGCACCCACTCTGACCGATTCTACTTTTTTACGCTGCTTATTTAACAACGTTTCGTACCTTCCATTTTCTACTTGAAGTAGTTGAATTGAAGTAGTTTTGTCACGTTTTTGAAATGGCAATCTGTGCTTGTAATTGAGAATAAATTAATGGCATTACTTCTGCCTGTACTTCAGTAGAAATGCTGTCTAATTTAAGCGCCTCTGGCATCGGAATATCTTACACATGTGATGGTTGTATGCAGAGTTTGACTAGAGAATTTTAATCTTTTCCAAATTAGATTCATATTATAATGGCTGAATAACCGAAAACACGAAATTAAATTAAATTATGGAAACGCAAAAAAGAATTCAAGTTCAGATCATATCAAACCAGAGTTCAATTATATAAGCACGAGAATGGCAGACGTCTGAACGCCAAGCTTGGCTCGTTTTGCACTGTACAGTTCTCCTGTAGCATTTTCACGGAGCCGTAAATTAGATTCGAATTGAAAAGACAGCAAAGAAACATCACAAATTAGATTCGAATTAGATTACCGGCATTTCGTTTAAATTAGTATAGCTAGACAACAAAAATTGTAGAGTTTACAAGTATGGTTGGTTTACAGGTATGGTTTCCGCATTGCTATTAGGGTAGAATTTAAAAAAAAACAGTGTTTTAAAACAGTTTGTTTAAAACATGTTTTAAACAGTGTTTTTAAAAAAGGCCTTTAAAAAAACAAAATTGTGTTTTTTTCAAGTTGTAAAATTATGACACAATTGTGTAAATACTTTACAGAAAGCCTGTTGTATGAGCCCACGGACAATAACCACCCGATTTAGCCGACGTATGTCGATATGGGATGGTTGGAACCCCAAAAATAGTAATAGTACATATATTTCGTCAAAGAAGCTATTTTTACCCTATATTTTCAATTGTCAATGGCAATCCAATATGACGTCACAATTGAATATAGTGACGTCATGGCTTTGAAAAAATTGATTTTTGTTTTAAATGCAACCCTAATTGCTATCATCATCTCTTGATATGCCCCAGAATAGCGACATATGTTATAAAGGCCCTGGTTTCGAAATGTATCGACTGTTTACGGTTCATTCGGGTATCGCAGCTTCCTTCTCGAATGTCTTCGCGGGCCCATTGTAATCTCACCGAATTATAGTTTTATCCGATCGGCCCACGGTAACTTATACGGCGCACTGTAGTATCGCGTTGCCCGCTTGATTTCGTGGCTGATCTCCGTTATGGATTTTTTCATGCTCAGCTGCCTCGCGGAAACATTGTCGTCGAGTCTGTGGTCCACAGCAGGGACGCGATTAGCGTTTGGGAGAGCAGGCTGAACGAGAAGCAGCAGAAAGAGAGACTGGAGAAACAGCGGCTGTCTGTAGGAAAGCAAAACAGGTGAGTTGTAAATATGTGGTTGTAAAATTGAAGTATTTAGCAGCCTAAGACATGAGCCTGCGTAACTATAGTTGGTATTATGTTACGGGCTACCATTTACCAATGTTTACCATAGCGTAGGGTGCAAGTCCGACCGTGGGCACTTTCTGGTACGAATTTTTGTTACCACACCCATTCCCAAGGGTGATAATGGTTCGAATTATCCCTACAGTCTCGGCGAAATGCGTGTCTATTTCCACCCGTGTACCACCCTCGATATAAGGGTGTGAATATACACCAATTTCACACGAAATCAGAACCTACCTAAAACATACCGCAGTATAAATCGAGTACAACATTTTAATTCTTGAGGGGGCTGCACTTAGGTAGAGCCCGCGGGGATATATTTCCTCCAGAATTGGTGTAATTGACTGGTTTCAGCTGTTATAATGGCTGTGAAAGCAAGATATTGTACCAGAAAATTTCGTTAAATCTAATTTACATCGTGCGATATGTTTGAAATCGTCGCAGTATGCGATATTTGTTTACTATGTATGCTGCCACTTGGCTTGTAGTTAGCTTTGTTGGTTGCACATGCGAACGCTACAGTAACTACACCGCATCGTAGATATACATTATTCACTCGAAAGCTTTTCGGGTGCCTCTTTCCAAGAGTTGCAACGCACGGATTGTGGTTTTTAAAACGCCGACTGCGTCGCTATAGGTGGCAACAGGTTAGCCGTGCGCGTTTAAGTTTGAATTCGTGAAATCATCGCGTATAGCTAGCAAGCTCTGAATTATGTAGAACAGCAGCTTACCTTCCGTGAATGGGTTCTTCAATCGTCGAATGTTTGAATATTACACTCAAATCCGTGAATACTAAATATTACGTCATGCGTAGAGGGATGCGCCTTTTGTATTCTGCCATTGCCATATCATATATTTCCTGATCATAGCTATTATTTCTTGACTTGCATCTCTCCTAAGACATTAAATTTTGTACAATAATGCGCAACTTCTTCATACGTCAACATATTGTCACAAAAAGTTTTTTGTCGTCATAAAACGCCAAGAGTCCTCAATTTTTAGGTCAAGTTTTCGCGTTTTTGGTAAAAAATAACCGCCCTACTAATGACTATATCGAACCATTTCCTCTATGAAAATTTCGAGTGCAATTAATCATTTGGATTCGGTGATTATCGAAGAAAGTTCTATGTAACATATAAGGTGTGCCACCGTTCGTGACCCACGTTATCAATATGAAATCGCCTGGTTAGATTTTCCGGAGAATAGTAAGCGTACGTGTCGTTTTCTTCGGTAATTACCATTGTGGTAGTCTATTGCCGACATCGACGCGGCATAGCAATGTCGGTTATCGTAAGGCTATTTCGTAATTACGTAGCAGCATAGAGTTCACGTGCTAGCAATTTTTCAGTAATGTTAGGGTCACGTTTTTACATGATGCAATTCAATGTACATACTTTAGTAGAAACAACGGTTTCTCACTTTACCGGGGGCTGCCCTTTAAACTGACCCCAGCGTTACTGATGGATAATAAAGTCAATTTATAGCGGACAAGCTTTAGCAGCTAATTTGATTACCGCATAAAATTTATACTGGGTCATGAATCGTTACTGCCTGCCTTGTATGTATACTTGGCGGGCATTTATGTTTCAACGGTAGTCAATAGGTCAGGAACTTGTTACGTATAAATATTGACTTACAATTGTATAAGACATTTGACCTGGTGACAGATGGTGTGTATTCAGTGTGCTAATGTCCATGTATAATTGGTGTTGAAACAAGATTTGTGCAAACCACTGGGTTTCAAAATGCTCAACTAGAACCAGAACCTGAACTACTCACTTAACAAAACTACCAACTAGAACTAGAACATACGACTTTTGAAAATCCGCAATTGACAAACTAAAACACAACTAATCAGATCCGAATCCGAAGCATCTCATTTATTCGTATTTTATCGGATCGAATCGGATCCACATGAACGAACATCAATAGGACGGGGTCGGATTTTGTCCCCCAAAACCCATCCCTGCTAGTAGTAATAACTTTGAGATAGCAATTGGCTGCAAGAACATCTCACAACTGAACACCGTTATAACAGTTCTAGTTATAATATCTACAAGGGGACTGGTTCTAGTTCTAGCTCTAATTGCGGATTTTCAACAGCGAGTAGTTCTTGTTCAAATTTTAGTTCCCGATTTTGCAAACTAAGTAGTTCTAGTTCAAGTTGTAGTTGTGTATTTAAAAAAAATAGTTAATGAACATTGAGCAACTAGAAACTATGTGTCATCGTTTGGCGTGCATCGACTTACTCACATTTGAAAACCCGCAACTTGAACTAGAACTAGCCGCTTGTTAAAATCAGCATCTAGAACTAGAACCACTCAAACCGTAAGTTAGTTGACCGGAGGCCAACTAGATCTGTGGTTTGTACAAGCCCGGTTGAAATTGAGAGACGTGTTTGAATTTCAGCGGTCGTAAAAGGTCGACCTCTGAAGTCGTACAGCCCACTGAAAATTCCGCGACCGATACTACGCTGGCGAGCAATCTCATCCTACCGTCTTCAGAACATATCGAGCGGGAATCTGTGGATATTTCAAAAGTTCGAAACAGGTACGGATATCGCTTGACAAGTAAATCACCAGAGTCGCTACTTATTAAACAAACATCTATGTTCGCAAGGGATGATCAAAAAAATCAATTTTCCGAATTCTGGGGATACACTGATTAAATTGTTAGGCTGGCTAACAAAAACTATGCAGATCGAATTTGACTCGATTCCAGCTGGTAGATGTGAACGCACAGGAGTTTGGAATATTCCCAGTCTAACAGTCACAGATTATAGTTTCCTGACTCCCTATTACCATGTTTGTTGTCGTAAATCGCCGATATTTGTGTACGTCTCATGGCCGATACCGATATTTGTATTTATATCAACTCGATATTATCGGGGAACTTCACAGATCCTGCCAAATACCTTGCCAACGCTAAAACCAAACTATACTTTTCTGACAATTGTCATTCGAGCAAAAAGCCTTATCTTGGGCTTCGACCTATCACGTTGTACATTGTTCTTAAAGCTCATTACGGCTGAGCTTTATCTAACCGCACGCAATGTGAACTTATCAAACCGATACACGTATGAAGCCTTTCAAAACGAAATACGTATCAGAAAGTAACAACCCTGTCAAACTTGGCGAACAGATGTCGATGGTTGCCAATCTGAAATCACACCCACCATGAAACGGATCGAATTCCCAAATTTCCGTTAGATATCATCAGGATATTGGAAACGCGTGGTCGGAATAATGTCATACCGTCAATCAACGAATAAACCACTGCAAGTGTTAAAACGACCGAAAGCTTGTCTTCGTGATGCTCTGATATTTCACGCATTTTTGTCAATATTTATGTATTGCTGCTTCAGACTTCCACACGCCGTGTTTTGCGCGCCTATGGGCTACTATATATGATGGCTTTACATATTGCAGAGGGATCAGTAACGATTACTTCTACGTTTAGGCAGTACTCAAGTAGGATTTGCCTACTTGCAGTACTCAGTCAAGTAGTTATGTTTTAAGATTGCTTGAATTTCTATCAGAACCGTCTCTAAACAAAACTACTTGTACCCGTCCGTTTTTAGAAGGCCGCCGCTGAATAACTAAAAGTATGTGACCCACTTGACCAATTATTTACTTCTTGAATCTACTCAATAACATATGATCATCTACTTTTCACTTGAAGTAGTTTTGCCGTGTCTTGGAAATAAGTACTTCTACTTGTAATGGTGTAGAAATATACGGCGTTACTTCCACGTCTTGAGTGGAAACACCGATTACTTCGACCTCCTGTATCCCTTCAACCAAGCTAACCCGTGTTGCGAGAAGAATGTGACAGCTAGAAAGGTTTCGGCTTTTCTCAATTATAGGTTACAAGTCGAATTTTAGCTACACAGTTTTTCCCAAGCTGGATTCGAATTTCCGGGTTCGCAGAAACTAGGAAATCGGATTCAATTCCGAGTTGAAAAGATATACAACAAAAAACAACTCCCGTTCTCATCAAATCAGAGTTTCTCATAAGCAGGAGAATGGCAAATATCTGTACACCGAGATTATCGCGTGTCAAACTATAGAGTTCTCCTGTAGCATTTTCTGGAAAGCCTGAGACTGCCAAGGCACACAGTCCTATCCCCTGTGTGCCT
>ATSW01112197.1:0-15325 GCA_000444245.1 Botryllus schlosseri
GGGGGGGGGGGTGAATTGCCCATTTGCTCCGAGATAACGGCATCGTTACTGATTGTAGCGATGTAAAAATGTATTAAAAGATATATTCTAATCTAATGTGAATATATATATATATATGTGTTATCTAATGTGGTCGATCGTGTCTTCATATTACTGCTATGGTAATGTATTCGCACACTATAGTTTAACGTGTATATGGGTCTATCTCGTTTCTGTTGTGATTCCCAAATAATCCCATACATAGTTTACGTTCTGTCTTCGATGATTCACGTGCTTATCATTACAGAATACACTCCGATTTGGATTCATAGTCTCGCAAGTCATTAAATATTCAACCTAAAATTGGGAGTTACTTTTGTGATATTCATGGTGTTTTTCGACTACAATGGTAATTTACACCAAGCCGATATTCTTATGTATCTGCCTATTTGTATAGCACGGCCCACTTCTAGGCTTTTTAAGACACCGCTCACGCGGAGTGTTGGCGAGGAGGAGCCTAGATAAACCCCCAACACTTGGGAAGTGATCCTGGAGTCGACATCGGTCGAACTTGAATCCACAACCTATTGGTGTTGCAGCTTTGGATCATACCACTACGCTATCTAGCCAAAATTGGGAGTCGTGAATGACTTTAGGTCAAACATTTGTAACGTTATATGCAGAGGTGGTCAATAGAAAAAAAATCTCTATATTTTTCATAGTAGTTCGGTATATTGACTCTACTTGCATTACTTACTGAAGTTGTGATACCCTGACTTTCACTTCGACAAATTTTAGGGACAAACTACGTTTTATTACTTAGATTTCGTCAAGTAGCGTTTGGACAGATTTGTATCACTTTCATGAGTGAATTGTCTATAAACGTCTACGCTGCAGCCCATATATCACATTAGCATATTATAACTTCGCGAGTCATGAGTATGAGGATAATTTTTGAAACTTTTGGAGTTCATCACTCAAGAGTGGCGACACACCCTCTCACTTTACTTCAATCCTTACCGCTTATTATTATATTTCAAGAAGATTTCGGTGGAATTGAAAATTGCTACTTCTCATTAGAATTGAGCTGAAATTGACTGTTTTCTTTACTTTAACTTGTAATTGAGGATCATCAATGATTATTTTGACCAAATCTGGCTATCCTTCAAATAACTTTTTTAATCAGTATAATCTCATTCAAATTTACGACGTGAAGCATCCGCAAAAATTGCAGTCTCTTAATGCTCCTTGTAGTACGCCTAATAACTGCTTTTATTGTTGTTGATTTCAACTTAATTTAGGAAAAGTTGTTGCAGGTATGATTGCAGTTTATATTTTTAAAATGTCATCTAGAAAAGAGTGAGATCCCTAATAATGATTGAATCTTCCATAAAAATGAAACTCATAATTTTTAGTCGACATAAGAAACAGCTACGAATATCTTATTCGTAGCAAACCTGTTGACGCGAAGAATGATCAGAGTTGGCGAAAACGAAAGCGGTTCTTAAACGTTTTTTTTATCGCGGACCCCTGAATTTATATTTCGAGTTTTCACGAACCCCCGAGAACAAAATTCATCAGTACAAATATGAATTAAGGCATATCTATTGATATTGTTAAGGTAGTTGATATCAAATAAACCATCATTAAGACCATTCATTATTCAAGTACCGGTATGGCATATATAGCTTATGGCATCTCAGTAGCGGCATCTCATTGGATGTTGCAAATAGAGTCTGCATTCAACCAAGGTTATTTTCCGCACTTTACATTCTAATTATTTTGGATGAAATCATCCAATTTTCTGAGACTTTACTTCTGTCGTTTTTTTTAAAGATAAATGAAAACTACATTTCAAAAAACTTGAACAGCAATATTCTCCATATTTTATATGGAGTGGACACGGGACAACTGGACGTAGACCAGAACATATAACGTCATATAGAATTCTACTATAGAGAAATAACGTCACCATAAATATATCAATCTCTCATCTTCCATCACCTCAAGTCTCTTTGGACTTTGATCGACTACCAAGGTACGGATAGGATGTCGTCACCGCCCCTGTAGGTTCGCGTATCGCAAAATTCGTGACAGAAAGATTTATTTTATCACATATTTATAGTCAGAGAGTCGTAGGCNGGCCCATACTGAGATATATTGTGACCCGAAAAGACGTCTTGGATTCGTGGAATCCATCACTTAACCCATCCATGCAACATCGTATATTCCTTCATTACTTTGCCAACTATACTGGACATGAATTCTTCAGCTATTTTGTTTTGTTCCGTCAATCACGTCATCATTACATTATGTGTTTTCATATAGCGTAATTTTAGTCTTTACACCTAATTACCATGCAATTCCAACGCAATGACACAGAATTACCAGATTTCCATAGGGTACTTTGTAGTTGGCCGATGAGCAAATGTTAATTGACTTTCCGTGTATGACAAATCTATACTACATATGGTTCAAAGCACTTGTAGTTCGAGGAAGTAATATTAACCTTGGCTTTAGAGCTCTGGCTTCTAGGATACACTCAAGTCGATAATTAATTTAAAGTAAGTGGACGCCGTTGTTTTTTCTGATTAACCTTATCTAGTGGCTGGGCTGTCGAAAATTATTTCCGATACTATTTATTTACCAATAATGGTGTTGAGCGTACACCAAAAACATCGCAGAATGTACTTCCCTGTGCACGTCTCAAGGGAAGGAATAGAGAATTCAGGGTTTCCTTGTTCCTCATTCATCTACGTAGACTGTAGAGAATCCGAAAAATCTTCATACTAAATTTTTAGACGGCAATAAATTCATAACTGAATGAAATGAAAAAATCTCCGATGTGATGCAGAATTTATCGATAATTCTATATTGTGTCATAGCGATTTAGCGAACCAGTTGAATTTGTTCCTTGAACCAATCGAAATGAGGTAAAGAAATCTTTCGACAGTAGCGTCAAAAACCGCTGACGGAAGAATTTCTTCGTCGCCGTGTTCTCCCGGTTGCGTTCCATGCAGAGGAGAGCGGAATGTATCAACGAAGGAAGTCACGTTGGCGACAACACAATCCCGCGGGCTATAACTTCAATTCACTACTTGCCGCGGCCTATATCGCCTGTCGAGTGGGATTATCTGTCTCCACAAAACCGGTACACACTTCTTGGTAAAGCATTCAAGAGGTTTAGCGCTAATTGTTATTACCAAAGATCCTTGGGCAAATAGTTACTGTCAAGACGCTGCGCGGCCTGATTACGTTATTTTTGCATGGTATTTGGACGTTTTAATCGGTAGCAATTATCTGAAGGCACGACCCCGCGACTCTAGATCCACTTCTAAGGCAAAGTAAGAGTAAGTGCTTCCAAATACGTTGAGTGGGTACCGACTTTGTGTTTTTGGTATAGACATGCAGTTTACGTACCAATTTACGAAGTCTGTTATTGGCCGGTTGCGCATTGAGTCATTGTCGGTAGGACGTCTGGCCTTAATTGTAACTCACCACAAGTCGCGGCTGTTGGGTAACGTATTGCGTCACATACTAAATATACATCGTACCACGGCTGGGTCAAGATTTGCGATGATGATAACACAAAGTCGTAAAGCCGAGAGAGGAGAAAAAGGCTTCAGGCAGACGACCGGGCGAGTTATGCATTTTGAGACTTGATCGCGTTTTTGCCAAGTTTCGCCGACAGGATGTGTTTGTATATTTACGCTGGATCTAATCGCTGGCTTTTTTCAAATCACACTATGATATGCACTCTCTAAACGCAGGTTAATCGCGCATGATCTTGCCTACACTTAATAGCTTAATAGTGGATCACCATGCGACCGTTTTGGAAACGTATATTGCGACAAACTTCCCAAGTTACCATGAGTGATCCGGTTATAGCTACATTCCGATAGCAACAGAATTTTTGCAGATAATGATTTGAAGCGAGGTCGCAAGTAAAATTAAAAGGAGTTTAGCCTACATCATTCGGCGAAAATCAATACCAGCGAGCAAGTGGTATGTTCATTGAAATCAGGGATATCTAGATATCCCTGATTGAAATAATGCTTGTTCTGCCGGGCGAAAGTTATCTTTGAAATCTTCAGATGTGACTCTATGCATTCGGAATTGGCGACGGCTTTTTTCTTCTTTTTACCTGTCTGCAAGGCAGTCTGGTAGCGGCTACGGTTTGGCTCTCTCCAACGCCGGTCGCTTTTGTGACCAAATACGAAGAAAGTTATTTCTTGGATTATAGTATCATAAATATTATCCGGACTATGACGCACGCGCCGACAAATAGGTTTGAATAATCCAGGTTGAAAGTAAATCCGCTCGAACTTTTCAATCTTTAGAACATCTGTTTTGTAATCATAAAATATATATAATCCGTACAAGATCCGAAAATTCCTTCCAGAACCTATAAGTCTTTAGAAGCAAACAGAATTTGAGCATGACCTGAACGGATATTCAATAGAATTTCTTCCCGCACCTATTTACCCGTATATAAATCATCAAGTACAGAGCTTCACGCTTTCAAGTTGCACAATCAATATACTCAAACTCATGTCTTCTGCCGCCGCATTCGCAACGGGTGGTTGTGGAACATAATTAAACGATTAGAATACTCGCACATGCAGATAATTCTCAAATTCCCATTTTTCATCGTCCAAACACCTGCAAACCATGTATGAATTTTGAATATCGGACCAGAATCTACCTGGAATTTACGCACACATTACCTATATTTAGGGTTGCATTTAAAACAAAAATCCATTTACAACAAACACGTTTAAAACAAGACCCTGATTTAAAACATGTTTTTTATTGTTGTTTTTTTAATGTTTTTTTTAAGTCATGACGTCACGAATATTCAATTGTGACGTCATAGTGAATTGACATTGACAATTGAAAATATTAGGTAAAAATAGCTCCTTTGCCGAAATATATGAACCCTACTATTGCTGTTGGACCGACTATTTTGAGGGTCCCAACACTTCCAACCATCACATCGATATACGTCGGCTAAATCGGGTGGTAATTGTCGTCCATAGGATCACACAACATGTTTTTTGGAAAGTATTTACACTATTACGGCATAATTTTACAACTTAAAAAACACAATTTTTTAAAGGCTTTTGTTTAAAACACTGTTTAAAAGTGTTGTAAAACACCGTTTGTTTTAAATGCAACCCTACCTATAGTTATCAGCAATAAATACACTTAAATAAGTTAATATAATTCATTAATTTAGCCTGCTGTGAGAATTGAACTTTTGCACCTAAGTGACGTAATGAAAAACGATGATCGGAATGATAACATGGAATGGGTATAAATTTAATTTATTCGTATTGCGGTCCAGATTAAAGCGACTCCGACAAGTTCGCTATTACTAATTTTTAAATTTCGTTGGAAATGAGCTTCAAAACAAAAGCTAATTGCACACCTGAATATCTTAGAGCTCAATGCGGTTATCGGTAATGACCGCGTCTGATTCGACGGACGCGTAGACTTCTATTGTATCGCGATCTACTATTAAGCTTCATTAGATGTTATTACTGGAATGCATATTTTGCATAAGGCTTAACCGGGTGATCCAATTAATCACGTATGTGGAAATAGCGTATTAAACGGATAATTACGGAAGATTCCATTAAAATAGCATTTCTCATTTCAGTGGCATCCGTACGCACGTTCAAATCGAATGATCACACATATGTCTGCATGTTAAAGACGTGAAGTTATCCGAGCTAAATATCGGAGGCTGTAAAAACAGCGTGTGTGAGGATATCGAAGCTCGCTTTTAAATATTCAACTAACATGCTTGGTCGTTAATCGTAAATTACTTGATTGATTCGGCATCAGCTATCCTTCCTATTGAAAAGTTTGGGCCGGCATTGAAAAGCGTATGTGAACAATGAAAATATTTCAGATGAGGTGTAATATTGGATTGGTTTTTGAACCGGTATGTTACGTATATATATATTACAGATACACATATACAGTTTTTTTTAGAAATGTTGAAGGTTTAAAAATAAAATGCATGTAAATATACGTTGACTTCTATCTCCTCGCTCTCGATCTTAATAATTACGTCGCCATCTGACTCATATCAGCGGATAGAAAAAATAGCAGCACGCCAATCACGCCGATCGGAAGTAACTACGAAGAGCGAAAATTTGCGATACCTAATCAGTAACACAATCCGATAATCTGTATCATACATTGTGTCAGATCAAAACGAGGCCCGGGGCTACGTGGTGATGTCATGTTTATTTAAGCACGTTGAAATGTCAAATATGAAAATGGTTTGGTGATAAGGAGTGATGTAGATCCGAAAAGACAAAACTTTTTGCCGGTAATGCTTCCGGTGGACAGGAGAGAAGATATAACCTGCAGCATCCTATAGATCGCTTGAAACTTTATTGCATATAGTTTCGTAACATGTATAATTAATGCGTCTCCGACAGCAGCAATTAGGATCAAACGCGACACGCTACAGATATAGAACCTGTATCAATTAAGAGATTCGGTGATATATTTAGGGGCTGGACTGATGGCACACCCGCGTCAGCGAAATTTTTTTGCCGTCGGGATTAATTGATAACTTTCCTATTATGTATATAGGCTACCCTGCCTTGAACTTGAACCGCATGACTAAGTGCTTGTAAACACACCATCAGCAGACATCAGGATACAGAACAGCAAGTTAAATATAGGAGTGGAAAGCAGACAAGCATATGTCACGGCTTTGTTAAGACTCACGAAAAAGTGTTCCATTTTAATGCGTCGCCACATTGAAAATTGGAATAATTGAAGTTACAACGATATTAACACGACGTAAAGCACACTGACACCAATTATATAAGTATTGATCATAAGCGAGCACACAGCTTATTATCAGATACCAGATACCTACCAAAGCCCTGAAACCAGATAAATCTCGTTGTAAAAGTTATTTTCAAAAATGTTTTGCACTGAATGACATCCCTTTGATAACTGTCGATGTCGAGCAATGTGAACATTAGCCATGTCTGGCAACCCCATCAAGCTACGGACGAATAAATTCAAGCTAAAGAGCGTGATAATTTACGGCAAGAATTATATGATATTTTATGCCCGCGGTCCCAATCTACAGTATATTTTGGGGTAGATAGGTTGGAGTGGTGTGGGGTATCCTGTTAAGGAGCCAAATACTCGTTCAGCGGTATTGACAATGATCGCAGACAGTGTAAAGATGACACCAACGTATCGCGACCTGACTATAGACTGCAGTTGGAATACCTATACGAATTGAGCGCGAACGCAATAACCTAGAACGCGCCTGAAGCGGCTCACGGAATATACTCGAAGGGTTTCGCGAATAGACGATTAGACTAGGCAACGAGATAAGTGGGGTGGAAAAGTAACGTGAGACGAGAAGAGAAATGCTGACTAAATTGTCGAGGTTAACCGAGACGTGCACCTAACAATGGCGACTAAAAACGCACAAAAACTTTTTTTCAGCAATACATGACATGTGGTCAACATAATCGTATCCGGCTGTACTAATTTTTACGTAGCCTACATCGAGCCGAGCAAACGCTATAATCGCAGCGTTATCCGTGCATGAATACAACTGAATTTACGACGATGCTCAATACCAAACAAATCTGTTGTACATGTTGGTTATATAAACTTGTGCGGTGCATGCATATCGGCAGTGTTAACTCAGTCGAAAGGTGGGAATTCAACATTTCGTACTCAGAGCGGCCTAATAACACAGTTTCTGTTCAATATTTTACAATGCAACTATCGAAAAAAACAATGGCGTAGCTGAATGGATAGCTATCTCTGACTGACTGACTGATATTATTTCGCATTCAAATAAACTAAAATTCGGGGGCGGTGACTTTGAACGTTCACCAAACCAGTATCGCTTGCAGGCCTCTATCCCCGGCACAACAAGCTCACAAGCAAACATTTTCAACTTCATGCCGTGATTTTCTCGTTTGCATTCTGTATAGTAACAGTCGCAAAGTATCCTGAATCACAGGCCTTCTCATCATTTATTACAATAACTTGTGAAGATGAATCGAAGTCCAAGCAGTCCAGCGCAGATATAATGGGTCGCGACCATCAAAGCGAAACCGAAGGAAAGCTCGAGCAAGGCTTGGATCATAAAATGAGGATGGTTGGAGAATGGAGATCCATATATAAATATGCAGTATACAAAGGGCGATGTAAATCATACATGTACTTCACAATGCAACCATTACTAGTCGCGGTGTATAGTGTATAGTGTATAGTGTCACTCAAATTCCACGCTTGGGGGCCTGATCATGCCGGTATCAAATTTTGCTGTGTTATTCGTAAACGAACGCGTCAGGTGGTAAATCGTAAACGTGACTTTACGGTAAGCGCGCGATTCGGAAGCTGCGAAGCTCTTATTACACGCCAGCCGTAATCTTCAACGGTTATACTTCTGTGAATGTTGTGGTAATACGTGCCGAATGCACTTCTTCGATATTTGCCTGCACACATCCTTCTCGAAGTCTCCGTCCCAAAATATCCGATACGCGAAGTATCTGGTTGATATTGCTAACCTCACAACGTCACAAGTACCGTAAAAATACTCTCTCCACCAGCCACCCATTCGGCAGCGTAACTTGAGCTTCAAAGGGGTTAGGCATGCTTGAGTGACTGACCTGTTTAGATAATCGAACCGAGACGGAAGAATGCATCGGGTGAGAGCCAACGACTCAAAACGTAAAATTACCGTACAGGCCTATTTTTAGAAAACTCGTAAATTCAACGTTTCCGTCGACAGTGCGTCTGCCCCGGGCATCTCATTCAAAATAAAGCTCGTCACGACTTAGCATTACAAATGCATCCGCGTGCGCGGGAAAACGCGCGCAAATGATGTGGAATACACATCCTGACTTCCCAGTAAGTCCGGGAGGATTAAGTACTACAAATGTGATACGATCAACAGATTCCCATATATCGGGCAGAGCAATTGTGCATATCTATTCCGTAGTCACAACTTACCAAATCTTCACTGAATAGCCTAAACCCTAAACCTAAATGGACCATATCAGGATGCATTTCACGAAGACTGCAATTCAAACTTCTGATCTTTCTAATAAATTCTAGCATCTCATTATGGAATTCAATTAATGGGGCATGGTATACCACACGTACATAGCGATGATATTATTCTATACTAGTGGTGGGAGATTCTAATTGAAATGTCGAGTGTACTAGGCTTCAATAAATTATGATAATCTCAATTTATGAGTTCCATTTAATCGTCCAATCCATATTTTCATGCACCATGAGCTTAGTATACACCTTTATGTTGACCATCATTCGCATCTTCATCGATACCTAATCCTATAGTGATTACGTTTTGATACTTATAGTTTTGACAGGTTTGTCGGTTGCAGTTTATGCATACAATATACAATCTGAAAAAACTTACGATTAGCATTAGGTTCGAAAGTCGCAGAAATGAAATCAATGCCGATTGCGATTTTATAAATAAATAACAGCACACAATTATGAATGTAATAATTACAAGTATTACAACTGTATATATTCTATAAGCATATAGCGAACAGAACTTGATGATGCATGGTTGAGTTCTCGTACATTTAATAAAATTCATTCACTAACTGTGCTGCACAATTGTACTGTACTGTGCTGTGCATACACACCACGGCTGAATGCTGTCGAACTGCCGTGAACAATTAACCGTCAACACGTTGAAGAATAAAAACTGAAAGGCTCCGTACAAATTGCAAACGTTATGTTTGTTTTCATAGCGTATTTGATTTACTATAAATTATGTTGGCTGGATTAGCAGATCAGTATAAAGTAACATGAGGAGTACATGGTGTAACCTCGTCGGTAAATATGTACTTTCCTTTAATTCATTAACTTAGTGGCTCGCAAGAAACACGAGTGCGTCTTGTAGTGTACGGCGTACATCTTCGTTCAAGTAATCTGTGTCGTTGAAAAGTTGCGATACGCGCTCCATAGCCTAGAACTTTTTCTCAAAATAGCTGGTGATGTCGACCGCTTAAAATGGAGGAAACTGAAGCGGAACGATAAGCCCGAAGCAAAACTCTCCCTCCAAGCCTATTTAAGTATAGCGTTTGCGCTGCCATATTCATATAATTCTCAACAGCTCACTGTACACTTGTAGCTAATGGCAAATTTGGACTTATCTATATATTCGTTCATGTTTTTAGATTATCAGCCTATTGCTTGAGAAGGAGATAGTATTTATATATCCAATGTCTCAATAATATGCATGGTGTGGATGTAACATTGAAAGCAAAGAAAACGTCAGCGAATATTGAATATAATAGCAACGCCCTGTCAACTGCAAGCCAAAGATCTGATTTGGTTGAAGACAGAATGGCTGGTTCTACGACAGTTGAAAATAGTGGTTTTTCCTTATCTCTGTACAACAACGACGTTTCTGGAAATTACCCTGAGAGCAGCGTGAACCCTTACCGAAATAAGGAATCCCAGAGGCTTTCAGAAGAATCTCTGCTCAAGGCGATCTGCAAACCTAACGTGGGCGACATAATGGAGTCTGGCAACGGAAGCAACCTTGGAAATCTCTGTGACGTAAGCTCAGCGGTAGCGGTGGCGCGCGCTGCAGCCACGCTTATCGGACCCAACTCCGATTCAAGCAGCCCCGACTCAAGCACTGTGAGAAAAGATAAGACTTTATGTAGCAAACTGTCTTCAGCGTCAACAGCGTCTTCCTATACGTCGATGAATGACGATTCTTCTTCTGACCACGAATCAAACTCCGGCGGCGACGTCGATGACACGTCGAAAGACATCAAAGATGCCGTGAGCCAAGTGTTAAAAGGTTATGACTGGACTCTAGTTCCGATGCCGGTTCGCGGACCCGGATCCCAAAAAGCGAAAGCTCATGTCAAAAGACCAATGAACGCATTCATGGTGTGGGCACAGGTACGTAGATCACGTCTTCACATATTTAAAAAGTATAGCACAGGTTTATAACGGTACTATTTTCAAAGGCTGCACGAAGAAAGCTAGCCGATCAGTATCCCCACCTTCACAACGCGGAACTCAGCAAAACACTCGGGAAGTTATGGAGGTAAGTTACACGCGAAGCATAAATATTGGTGATGTCAATATCAACACACATTTTCTTATGCTATCCAGATTGTTGAGCGACGGCGAGAAAAAACCTTTCGTTGACGAAGCGGAAAGACTTCGCATCAAACACAAGAAAGACCATCCAGATTACAAATATCAGCCGAGGCGACGCAAAAGCAGCAAAAACATGAACGTAGACCAACAGAACGGGCAAGGATTATCACAGCCACCATTTAAGAAGCAATGTCCTCCCAACGCCATCAAAAAACAGCAAACTGCGTTGATGGCACACCCGATACAGCAACACTGTCAAACATCGTGCGAAGACACTTACCAAGATGCGGGGAAGTTGACATCATCAGCAGGCCCGTACTTTGGCATGGAAGATGACAGAAGCAGTCACTATAGCAGCTGCCGCCTATGAGCTTATCGGACGTTGAGAAATCCAACTGCACCGATATCATCGGATCGCCGGTATCTCATGACGACGCAATCTCTGGTGGAAGACCTTCCTCCTTTCACATGATGCCTTGCGATCAGAACCAGCCTCATCTAGAGCACATTCAGCGCATGCACGACGCGGGCGCGCACCATATGCAAACGCGACCTTGTGATCTACCAATAGCAAAGAGCAACGGCTATACAGAGGACATTCACCGGAATATGACGCATGGTGTGGCCGTGCATGAGTACAATATGAACATGGACAACTTTGCCGCGCATCCCGCCAGTCACGGTTACACAGCTGTTCAAACCACAGCTGTAGATTACTCCACATCATGTGGTAACCCATATTATACCAAAAGCAACGAGCCTTTGCCTTCCCCGCTCGATTGCACAAGCCGTGGAATGAACGGCCAAATGGACATGCACAACAACCGATCCACGCCTATCAATCCTTTGAGAAGAGTGTCTTCGTCTTCATCTCCAGCTCACTCCCCGTGGCAGCAAAGTAAAATACCTTCGCCGTCGGGAGTTGAATTGGATATGGGGCAAAAGCATATCGACTCGCCCGGTCAATTGCATCCGTCTCGAGGTCATTTCGCTGCAAACGACGGCTGCCATGGTCCCGTACCGTCTCCGACCTTGCATACCGCTAATTTTACTATGATGCAAGGCTCGTGTCACGGTGTGACGCAGATGTCACCCAGAGGCATGCAATCGCCAGCCGCCTCTTTCGACGCGCCTCAGAGCGCGCAGGGTGAGCAAAACCAGCAGTTCGTGAAAAGCGAGCAGATGTCGCCCACCGGGCAAATCTCGCCGATGACGAGTCACGCCTACGTCGGAAACTACGGTAGTCCGATGCAAATGATTCACTCGCCGCACAGCGCACGTAACGATGTGGAAGCGTCCCTGAACGGACGTTTCGACGTTTTCACAGGCGAAAAACTGTGCAACATGTCCACTGACAAGCACGATTCAACATTCCAGGGCGATTATCACAATAAAATGCAAAGGAACCATTTCAATCCATCCGCGCAGCAAGACATTTACTTGCCGAGCATGTGCAAATCAGGGAGTCGCCCCAGCGTGTCGGCGACTAACATGATCGACAGCTCCGGCGCCAAACCCGGCACATTCCCGATCAGTACCGAGCCTAACAATAATCATTACGATTTCAGATCGAATGAAGTGTTCAACTCCACGAATATGTCCCACCAAATGCAATCGCCTATTCCTTTTTCTTATAATCAAGGACACTGCTACCCAGTAAACTGTGCGCAGCCGTATCAGCAAGTTACCTCTTCCACGTATAATTACCCCAAGGGACATTGGCCTTCAACTTCATAAGCGATTTGTGTAACCTATACTTTCTTACGTTTTCAATCAAGTTCCAGTCTTTTCCTGTTCCGTTATTTCTATTTATTTCACTATTCCAAGTGCACATTTATTTTATGCGAAATTTACGACATAGATCCTGAGGTTTTGTGGCTGCTACAGCCTACATGCGTGTCAGAGTTATAGATATATTTTCTAAATTTACGTTCCTGATGTATAAGTTATACTCGAGAAGCAAACACTCTTTATGATGTGACTTTCCAGTTCCAATAATGCTTATAATGTACTCTATAGCTTATATTGTGTTGATTTTTCCCGAAATCCCGTCTGTCAAACATAATAATTGTGTGAATACGTTGGTAAGAATGTTCATTGTTCCTTCTTAATAAAAATATGAAATTGTCGCATATTTGCATGATTACAGCACTGGACGCATTCCTTCAGTGCAAAATTGCACCGACTTATTGCGAGTCCGGGAATTTTCCAATTGCGCCCGAAAAACAAATTTCAAACAAGTGACTTAGAAAACGTTCAGTAATGAGACTAATTGCTTCCGTTGTGAGGATTGGTCAGAAGTCCGTAATCTTTTCTGAGTCCTTTAATTTGTGTTTCAAAATTGGTACCCGCGCACCGGTTTCAAATGCTACCTAGTAAATCGGAACACCGCTTAATAGTAGTACAAAGCAAAAGGTGGTAAAGTCATCTTTCGATGGATATGCATTTCTTTACCATAATTGCTTCCTAGAAAATAATAACCATGAATTGGCGCCTCACGACCTATCATTTAAGTTATTAGCTTTTGTTTCCTAGCCGCTGAGCTAATAGCGTGTCTCAGACTTAAAAAAATAACCACTTGGCCAATTAGTCATTTAAATACTTGATGAAACTACTGAGGAATCATGAATTCCCTTCTAATTACCTATTTATACGTGTGATTGAACCAGCCAGAAGTTGTCTTGTGGGTTTTAGTTATGCGCCCTATTATTTCGGTGATCGAATTGGTTCGTAGAAGTTTTATTTTCTCCAGCTGCTGACATGTACGCCAGTCTTGAAACAAATGGTTCCAGCGAGATAATTTAGAAATACAAGTCGTTTTCGTAGAATAAATAGCCTATCTTTGATCGCGTACGCTATACAACGCCCTAGGACATGCGTAAAGACCGACTTTAAAGATTACAATTGATATCGCTTCGAAAGACAACACTAACACGATATTACAACTCGGTCATGTCTCTCTTCAGTCGAAAATTTGGATTCTGGCATCGACTATTTGATGGTGATTATAGTTATAGAATTTCGCAAATCTTTTGTGGATCATAAACCGTAAGAAGATTAGAATCGCGGCGGCACGCAGCGGAAAAGCGAAGAAAATCGCTGATCTTCGCATGCATCGGTGATCTGATTCGCCTCGGTTCCAACAATGACATCATGCATTCAATCGGTATACTGATCTCAAGTTGCGTTACATCATCGCCGGCCCAAGGGTATATTGTTTGTCACTGCGCCAAAGTCAAGTCGATGAGCCGTCATTAGCCGTGACTAGGTAATTTGCATTGTTATCGATATCCGTTCGCAGTCGGCGCTGGCTAGATGTGTTTGAATAACAGGGAGCAAAAACCCTGAGAAAGTGTTTCTGTAACAAGCCGTCTAATTTTCAACTACATATAAAAACGAACTTTTCGTTTACTCAGGAATATCAGCAACATATATCCGTGTTATAACCAGCTTGACACGTGTATCACAGCATATCAGGCATACCATGTTGTCGGGCTCACTGCGCGTTACACGTCGTTTGTTGATTAAGCTTCTAGTGCAACAAGAGTTTTGTCGGCCTAAAAGTACAAATATATATACTGGATCAATGTTGGAGATATGGGTTTGGACGATTTTCATTTTGCGATATGTTGCTAGATGAGAGACGTGCAGGCGGCACTTCCATTACGACGCGTTACGGTTGAACTTGCACAAGTTATTTTCCGTGACCTTGCTATCGCACAGCTCGCAAGTTTGCAAAGAGTTTCACGCTCCTATTGTACATGCACAGAGAACTACTTATTTTGAATGTAAAATTAAATCAAACAATCACATTCTACAGTATGTAGCGACCTTACATGAGTACTTTTCAGATCTTTATTTTATACTTCCACTTGAAGTAGTTTTGATGTCTTTGAAATCGCTACTCCGACTTGTCATATATTAGACTTTCACGGTGTTTCTACTACTTCTACTTGAGTATCATCGATGACTACCGTGACCAACGATGGAAAATGATACCTGCTACACGTCATGCGATTTAATTCCGTATTTCTGGAGCACGACTATTTTGTTGCGCTTATAGTCACCATTGTGAGGGTCGATCTCCACTTGACAGAAATGTTCAAAAATATTGATAGCCTTGTCCGATTTCTAGGCTATAAAACGGTGGAAATAAAGTATTTAAACGATGTAGCCTATTTCC